>JAVJIF010010844.1:0-192310 GCA_038442645.1 Agave tequilana
TTTTGAGTATATGAATAGGTTTTATGAGGCTCTTGATCTGATGCTATGTGCTGAAGGCCCTTGTCCAATTATTTCTAGGTTTCGCTTATGTTCCTGACATGATATGCGGTTTCCTACGCTTATGTAGACCATGCGTTTCAGTTGGCTACGATGAGTATGTTACCTGCGTCTAATGAATTTTTTTCCTAGGTAGCAAACCAGTAGGAAGCAGTTTCATAATAAAGCCAAATTTTTTAACACTGCACTAAGCCTAAGAGTATTGTCTCTAGTTAGTTGGAGTGAAGGGGAAGTACTTGTTGCAGGGTCCTCTAAATCAGGGAATAACAAACTAGCAATGTAAAATGCTGCAAATTTTGAGATTGGTTCACTATGCTTATGACTGTCCAAGTAGGGCCTTGGAGCTTAATATTTACTATTTAGTATTGAGATGATGAAGAGACTCAAGAGAATAGGCGCGTGCTCATGAGGATTATGCTATTTGATTATAAAATTTGAATTTTTTTCGAGAATTGCTTTGTCTACTTCAACAACCAATAATTGGTGATTATTGGGCCTGAAAGCTTATTCTAGCTTGGAGCCTTAATCCCAGTCACTGCAAATTACGTCTTTTTTCGAAACCCTTTATTATATAAATATTTATCTTCCCTTTTCTGCATCTCGTGAACCTTTACACCAGGTCTTTAATCAAATCATTAACAATTAATACCTTATTTACTTTCTTTTCTAGAAACAAGTGAACCAGTACTTAAGACCCTTATAAGAGAATAGATCCACATCAACTTAGAATTTTAATTAAAAAGAGAGGCCATCCAATTAGAATATCTCTACTATTATAACTACAACCCTTTTGATTGGAATTCTAATTCGGTAGCGGCATTCGTGTCACGTCCAAATAAAATCTATCCATCTATTTACAAATCTTTATCATATATTGAAATCTATCATATATCTATATCCCCATCTCAAGAAAATTTTAAAATAAAAAGTAGCATTTATTAGACATAGAATTTAAGATACTTATCCCTCTTTTCATGATCACATACCCAAAAGTCCACAAACAACCCCCCCCCCCCCCCCCCCCCCCCCCCCCCCCCCCACATGTTAAAATGAAGTGAAATTAAATAAGAAAAGTTATAATACCCAAAAGTCTAACCATAATGTTTACATCCCTATCTCAAAAAAAGTTTGAAATAATAAATATAAGAAAATCATTTATTAGAGATCTCTATTAAAAAAATGAATTAAAAGAACCAACATTTATTAGAGAGAGAAAACATGATTCTTATCTCAAAAAGGAAGATGAAAGGTTTTTTTCTTTCTCATTTAAGATTAAAATTCTCTAGAATTACAACAAAAGTCTATAAAAAAATATAAAACTCTCACTAAATTTTATTTTACACCAATTTTATGTTTGTTGCATGTACATGGCACGTGCCCAAAATGTAGTCAACTTAATTAGGATTCTAATAAAAGAAACTTTTTAAATTACAACCTCAGTTTAATAAAGATATGATAATGTAGATGACAAAAGTTAAACTTGTTGATTAATTTTTAATTAGGTAAGTTACACATTTGAACTTTTAAAAAAAAAATTATAATTCATATTAAAATCTATTTTCTAAGAGTATATTGAAATTTATCAAAAAAATTAATTTAGATCTTAAGAACTCTATTTAGGTCTTTTCATTTTCAATATTTAACAATTTTAATTTACTATTTTGGTCCAGAAATAACCGATACTTCAAAATTAGTGTCTCAACTTAATTAGGATTCTTATAAAAAATTGGATCCATATCAAATTAGAAGTTTAGTTTAATTCAAAAGGAAATCCATTAAATTAGGATATCAACTTAATTATGATTCCAGTAAAGGAGCTTATCAAGAACTTCAATTTAATAAGGAATTCAATATGTGTGTGCATGTGTGCATGTGTATGTGACCAAAATTAACATGCTAAGTAATTGTAATTAGGTAAATTGGACATCATTTGATTTTTAAATAATTTATAGTCCACATCCAAAGCTCATATTTAAATTTATCTAAATCTAATTTAAATTTTGAGAAATCTAATCTGATGCTTTCATATTTAATAATTAATAAACTATAATTCTTTTTACTCCCTTTTTATAGAATCAAATCTCTACCTAGAAATTCAAAGTCTCAATTTAATTGGCATTTTAATTTAATTGAAAAGAACCCTATCAAATCAAAATATGAATTTGAAGTATAATTCTAATAAAGAAAGCCTATTAGATTAGAATATCAATTTAATTAAAAACAGAATTCCTAGTATATTACCAAAATATCCATGGATGGAAAGAGGTTGGGAACAAGGCTTTTTTATATTTGCTTTTAAGATACTATAGATTATACATTATAGTTATATGAGTGCATGCATGCGTTCATTTGGGATTGAAATCACGACTGCAACTTTTCTTTTTCTTGACGAGATCTTTCTAGAGTTTGAAAAGATAGTCCAATTGGTCTTATAGATTATGGATTTTAAGATTATAGTTATACGTGTGCATGCATGCGTCCATTTCAGATTGAAATCACGATTGCAACCAGGGGCGGAGCCAGAAAATTTTCAAAAAGGGGCAAAGTTAAATTTGTTACTTACAAAGAAAATAAGATTAATTACAAGGGCACAACTTCTCTTAATATAAAGTTCAATTACAAAGGAAATAGTTAAAGAATAATTTTGCGCGATTTCTTATTTTGAAAACACAGTGATTGCATCATTACCAACCATGTCAAATACATCATTTTCAATGAATGTGAAAGGAGTAATAGAAAATGCGTGCGCACACACATGAGAGAGAGCTCCGTGAAAAACAAAGAGAGAAAATAGGACAAGTTGTTTCTTAAGAAAGAATTGGACGACTCAGATTCAGGTGAGTGAGAGAGCTCTCCGTGAAAAACAAAGATAGAAAATAGGACTAGTTGTTTTCTATGAAAGAATTGGACGACTGGGATTCAAGTAAATATTTTCTAGTTTTAATTAAAAATTGCATGTTTTAATTAGATATAATTAGTTAAATAGATACACGTCTATATTAATTGTCAAATAGACATTTATGTCTATTAAGATTCTTGCATGCTTTGAATCACATTCTTATGTTTACTTTTATTACTAATTATAGATCATGTCTTTGCTTTTTAGAGAGAGACTAGATGGAGAGAGCACGTGTCATAAGGTGATTGGTCAGAACCTATATATATATATATTATACATATATACATATATATATATATATACATATATACATATATATATATATATATATATACATATATACATATATATATATATATACACACATATATACATATATATATTAGAAATGTAAATCAGCTGACACAGGAGGTAACTCCCTCCTATGTCGCACTCAAAAATCGTATTTTTCGAGTGAATTTTCAAGATCCGACCGCACATTATCATCTTCATATTCTAAGATATACATATATAAAAAATCAAGTGATTTGAAGTTCGTTTACTTATTGATCTAATCGTTCCATTTTTTTCTATTGTTAAAAAACCGTTAATGTTTGAACCCAAAGAAAATGGAGTAAACAAACTTGAAATCACTTGATTTTTTATATGTATATATCTTAGAATATGAAGATGATAATGTGCGGTCGGATCTTGAAAATTCACTCGGGAAATTGATCTTTGAGTGCGACATAGGAGGGAGTTGCCTCCTGTGTCAGCTGATTTACATTTCTCTCATATATATATATATAATATATATATATATATATATATATATATATGTATATATATATATAAGAATTTTGCAAATCCAGTGGTGGCAACTGTCCCCGATTTCCCTGACTGCAACTTTTCTTACTCTTGACGAGATCTTTTTAGAGTTCGAGAAGATAGCCTAATTGGTCATATATATAATAAATTTTAAATTTATAGTTATATGTGGGCATGCGTGCATTCATTACAGATTGAAATCACGACCACAACTTTTCTTACTCTTGACGAGATCTTTCTCGAGTTTGAAAAGATAGCCTAATTGGCTATGAAATGGTGGTGGTGGTGGTTTTTGTACCCTGCATCAAGGTTCTAAATATCGGATATCGAGATTGTATCGGATTGAGGTTTTTCATATTGGATATCTTATATTGGGGGAGATATCGGGAATACGCGATCATATCAGATGTTCATATCGGACACTATATATAATGAAATATTGATAACTAATAGTTTGTTTAGTGTCACAGATATCTACGAAATAAAATGATATAATATGCATGCAAAGACGGTAAAAAGATAATGTACATTTGCACACAATCGTGAATCATCAATAAATAAGTTATTTCATGAAATTGAAAAAAATATAAGATTAGAAGTATAATTTACTTATCTGGAAATCAAGTGTCCTCGCTGTCAATTCACAAAACAGAAAGATTAGGGCTCAAATCGAGCCCTAATGATGCAAACAATACTAGTCGGGTGATGGGTATGATTTGGGTTCAATGCTGATGGGTTAAAAAAATGAATCCAATTAAAATAAATTCATATTGGCCGATTTTGCGCCGACTCATATCGGGCGATTAATCGGCCGATATTTCAAATATAGGCCGTTTTTTGCTGCAAACGATATGGGCGAACGATTTTCTCATATCGTATCGACAGCAGGCAAAAAAACGAGATATTGGCTGATATCTCGGCCGACTCGACCGATATTTAAAATAAGGCCTGCATAAGGGCAGCCTCTATAGGCGCCAATGGTGTAAGCTTAACTTGGAAGAGATAAAAGAAACAAAAATATGGAAGAGAAGAAACTAGCCATGATAATATCTGCTAAATGTTGGCATGTTGTGTTGATCGCCAGTGGTTTCTTGGTATGCTGCCTATCCTTCGAGGCATGGGAGAATTGTTGCGGAGGGATCTATGATGGAGAAAATGAAAGATCATAAGAACTCAGTTAGCCATACAAGTGATGCCTGCCCCAGTAAATCACTCATTTAGAAGGATGTAAAGGAGTCCTTGTTTTCCCGATCTACCATCTCGTCCTATCTCAAGACTGCTGTTACCTCATAAGAGGAACATCGGTGGATCACTGGAGATTAGTATTCGACAAGCAGCGGTTGCATACTCTACAACTGGGGTGTGGTGGGGTTGGGGTTCCTCTATTCTCTTCAATAAGCCAACGCCTCTTCCTCCTCTAGTTACTGGGTTTTCCTCTTATTTTCTTTTTAGTTTAATTTTCTATGGTTCAAATAGCTACCCTGTACGGACGACACTTGGTCGCCTAGTTGCATCTTCTTTTAAAATTTTGGACTTTTTCATGTCATCATACTGACAATTACCTAATCACTTGCGATTCAAAATTCATGATTTAGTACGAGTAGAAACAACAAATTTCGGAGTCTTTAGAGAGTTTTCCGATGAAAACTAATTGGAACACAGAATATTTGAGCCACCGTTGGTTTTAGGGAGATTACATTGTATTGGCTTTTTATAGGAACACTGATAGATATGAGATACCGACATGGCATGGGTACACAAATGCAACAAATCTTGAAAAATACTTGGATACAAATACATCATAGACATGGATATATGCATGTATACATTTTTTTTTTTTGAAAGGTCTTACACACAATACATAGTACAATCCGTTTTATCTGCAGAAGGATTTCTGTACCAAGGCATTAAGACCGGGGAGAGGACCATAGTCGTCACCAAACACTTAAAAGCCTGATATATAAAAATTTTCCAAATAAAATGGTCATAAGCAGCTCATAACTCAAAGACTACAAATTATACTATTACATGTAACAAGCCCCACTTATGAAGGACTTGCAGTTCATTTGTGTCACCCTGCACTTTCCATGTACAGGTTCTCATTAGTACCTGGATGGTCTTCATACAGCTGCCTGAAAACTTGTATCTTGTTGTGTTCCTGCAATTGAAAATTTCTGCAATTCCTTTCTTTCCGCACATGTCAAACTGCTGCAGATATTACCAGTTTCCTAATAGCTGATATTTTCAATTTTCCTTCATAGAGATCATTTTTAAAGGAGTAGGCCTCTTCCTGTAGACCGTGGACATCCTGAAAGAGCCCCAACTCCAGTTTGCACAATGACCATATATAAGCTGAGAATGTACAATCAAAGTATTAATGCTCAATGGTTTCTGACCTGAATTGCAGAGAACACAAACATCCTGAGTGATAACCTGAAATTGCAATAGTCTAGCCCTGGTGAGCAACCTATTTTTCAAAGCTCTTAAGAGGCAGCAAGACATTTTAGGACTAGTGAATTTGCACCAGATTAATGAGGCAAGATCATATAATGGAGAAGGATCCCTCGCAACATTCCGGGCTGAATGAAATGTTGAAAATCCCTGTGCTTGTAGCAGTCCATAACCAGATATCTGGGGTATCTGATGTATGCACATTACCAGTCAGTAGGATCGTTCTCAACTCTTATATGCAATAGTGCAGGGCTATACGCATGTTTACATGCAGACATACATATATTTTCACACACTTTTATACACACGAAGGCACGCACAAATAAATTAATTAATACAATGCAGTAAGGTTGCAATCACAGGAGTAAGCATATCATGTATTCTTTACCATAATCAGCAAATATTGGTTTTCGACAATAATGACGTAAACATATTCTGTACATATGGCTAATAATTTTCATAGTTGGAGGACAACTGACACTGTTTGTTTCAACTTCCATCGAAGGTGCTCTACATATCTCAATTCCTATTGTTGAAACGTGATCTGCACTATTATCTTAATATTTCTTTTAATAAACATTGTAATTTTGACATGAATACTGAAAGAAGCACATCAATGAAGTATTAAACAATTGTAAAAAGTGTGTTGGGAAATCGTTGAAAGATTATTGGGTAATTGAGGACATGCGTCAGGTACATGTGTCCTCAACTTAGGTCACATAGGAGAAATATCCTGCAAATATCCAAGGAGTATCCAAGAAGTATGATGTTGGGAGTGGGTGTAGAATTTGTGCGCACAAAATTGTTTTCATGTTTGAAGTGTTGGTGCAATGCCCAAGCATTTATCTTACCTGATATTATCCAACTTGTAAAAGCAGATCTGGTTGGGGCTATGTGATTATGTTATAGACGAAGTTGCTATTACTTCATGCGGCGCATGCTATTTGAGGGTCTGATGTGGAACTAACGTAGCAAAGTGACAGCTAATTATGGAAACTAGTTTGAAAGAAGTGATATGGTTTCTTGAATTATTTCTTATGCATTAAGTTAGATATGGTTTCTTGAATTATTTCTTATGCATTATGTTTGGACACTGGTATCTACGGGAAAGGATTATGTCCCAGGTTAGGTGTATGAGAAATTACAGTTTGGGTTCTGGCAAATTATAACTGTGTTGAGAAGTGAACTGTGATGGTAATTACAAGAGTTTCCAGTTCAGAGTAGGATTTAGGTGGCTTCAAGAACCTCGACTTTAGAAGGGAGGAAGAAAAATGATTTAACAAAAGATTGAAAACTGTGCATGAGCCCTCAACTTTCACTTACTGATGCAATTGAGATTTTAAGGATTCGAAGTAGGGTTTTGTAAGATATTATGTTTGCGGTTATGGGAGACTTTCTTCACACACAGTCAAAGCAGCTTGGTTGAAGTGGTTAATCTCTTCTTGGGTACTTACTATATGTGATGGGCTCAACATGTGCAGGATTCATCCTTGTACTCAATGTTGTCAATGTTATGACTTCAACCTACATCCTCCGGTTTGGGGTGTTATACTAGAGGTGGCGCACCTTGGATTTTAGAGGTGGTTCGTACGGATTGAAGAGGTGATCCTTATCACATCCTTGTGTGATGTGGCATTTTGCTTCCTCTAGCAGTTAGCTCATCCATATGATACTTAGTTTCACATACTTTCTCCTGGGTTTAGTTTTGATACTATTTCTATGGCTCTCTGCAAAGACTTCTCGGAGAGTTATGGCCCTTAATAGAGCTTAAGTGAGACAAAGATTTATGCAGCCAACATTAAAAATCATTTTTCAGCTAAACTGAAGCTCACACATTCAGCCGTCTTGTCAAACATGGAAGATTCTTCAAGGATGAAAAAGCAGATTATGGATGATTTACTAAATTATATGCATCAATTGAAGGTGGTTATCACTAATTTTAATGTATTTGATTCCGGAGGGAATTAATTTTGGTAAATTTTAGTTTCTAGCAAGTTTGTAGCAATCTATTACTGAAAACTAGATCAGAAACTTGCAAAATTTAAAAAAGAGACAAAAGCAGATATAGATGAGAAATTAGTCCAAATAAGTTAAAAGAAGGTGCCATGTCTTCCTGGATGACATTCCTTTTTGGCAGTCCTTTTTTATGTAAAACATACTTGATCTACTCTCAAATTTGATAAAACAAAGTTTTGTCTTACCCTCGCTAGCTTAGAGAGAGAGAGAGAGAGAGGAAAAACAGCAGATCCATTCCTTGAGAGAGAGGGAAAATAAAAGCAGATCCATTCCTTGTTTTTATTACTATGTCTCTTTCTGAATGATATCCTTGTTATTGATTTCTCCTTTCATGATTGATACAAAGAACTTCAAGCTTGGCTTCTTTGTGTTCTGGCTGGCATTTTCTGTCAGCTATAACGTTAATGTTGGCTTAACCTGAAAGCTGCATCTTTACCTCTGCTTTTAGAGAATTCTTGCTCTATACGCTATCTTGAAGGGTTTATACTTGGTTTGTGAGATTTCTCTTATTTAGGCATTCTATTTAATTGTCTGTTTTAGAACTATTCAAGCAAGAAGAGGTGAAAGCATGATTCAGATACACTAATCGTGGAGAACTTGGAAAATGAAGCAGCAAGGACAAACCTTCTCCAATGGAGGTAGAAGATAAAAATGGGGAAGCTCAATGAGAAGATTTTCAACAAGATATGTAAGTGGATTTCTCAATTTACTGTAATGCATGGTGAGTAAGCATGGCACTGATTATGGGCTTGTTTGGTTGCCTGCAAATGGGTGCAAGTGTAATTTGTAAAGTAAAATGATAAGCATTTTGTAGTTATAAAAAAATTTTGCGCAAGTAAGTTTTCAAGTATTTGGTTGGTAATATGAAAGTGTAAGTGAAAAACTATATCGTTAAATTTAATATTTGGTTCAACTGTAAAATAAAATGAGAATTCAATTTCCTTTATTTGGTTTGCTACAAGTGGGCTGGATTACAAATCACACTTGCAACAAACCAAAATCACTTTGTTTGGTTGAAATTCGAATTGCAAAGCCCACATGCATACACATCTGCAATTTTATGGTCCACTTGTAAACTCACTTGCACTTACAAACTCATTTGTAATTTTGTAATCAATTTGAAGACCCACTTGCAAAGCCTATCTGTAAACCCATTTGCAATGGTTTTTTTATTAATAGATTATTTTTTTATTAGATTAATATTTTTATTATTAGATTAGTCTTTTTCTATTAGATTAATATTTTTATTAGATTAATATTTTCTATTAGTAGATTAATATTTTTATTATTATATTAATAATATCAGCTTTTCACTATATATACATGCCAAAACAACTCAAGAGACATCACAACTCATAAGATCACTGAGAAGACAAGAAAAAAAATTTGAGCATTTGTACAATAATGTAACGCCCCGATCTCACGAATACGAGGACGTTATGGCGACGTACATATACATGACGGAAATACCCTCACGTACATACGCTAAGTATCAGTACAAGATATAGCTTCCACATGCACAAGATTTCCAGCATTACATAAGTATAAGAATACCTGCAGAAAGGGTGAGTGATCATGATAGATATAGAAATATGGAAAAATAAAGAACTAAAGACTAGATAAGAAAGATACCTATGAATGATATCGATGACGAGTCCTATGTGAACCCAATGAAATATCTGACAATCCGATATCTGAGATCTCCAACCTGGGCACGATCATGGTCGTCAGAAAGCAACCTAGTGAGTGATAAAATGAAGGAGGCAGTAATATATACTACAGTAGTATAATCACGATAATATATAAGACATATCAAGAGTATGAATAATAAGATACAGTATATATATACTTACACACTACAGATAATACATGTATAATTATCATTTAATAATAGTAACCTAATGGTCTCAGTAGAAAACATGAATAATCGTGTTATAGTGTCATGAGTGTACAAGTTCTTCCAGTGTCCCATACCACTGGCAGTTCATACTAGAGCCCGCATTCCAGTCGAGCCCATCCGGACATGGCATACGGGTACCATTATCCAAACGAGAGAGTGACAAAATAATAAGTGTTCCTGTCGTCACTATTGTTTATACTGTTTTATTATGTTAATTGGAAACTCAATGGTCAAGGAGCTATTATCGGGTAGGTATATCCCGTGCATACCCAGGATCACGACCTTAAACATACCCCTGGTTGCTGAGACCAGGCCCTCCGCTAAGAGGGGAGCAGGAAATGGGAAACGGGAGCTCATAGGGGACGGTGATACAAGCACATGAAATAATGGTGTATCAGTAGTCATAAACATGAAATAATAGTGTCATGTGTATCTGTGTAATGGCGATACTGATACATGCAACAATAGTATCTAATGTCCCAGATATTAACATGCAATACAGTGTCCAGTGTGTCGGTGGGTCGGTAATGGTGACAGTATAATAGTGACAATGTCTGGTATAATGGAGTACGAGTGTATCGTTGTACATGTAGCAGTCTTGCGTAACGATAATAGATGTCCATGAAGTGACAATGTCCAGTGATGCGATAGATGTAAATAAAACATGTGGAATAGATAATAATTCTTACAGTATTTATTAAAATGAAATTTCTTTAATTAATCATCTATCACTTATATCTTATATTAAATCATGAAGCAGATGAACGATATTATTTTATTATTTTGTTTACTAAAATATCATGCATATTCTTATTACAAGACATGACTTCAATGCATGTAGACCGATGGTGTAAGAACATAAAGTAACTGTGTACAGAGTATCCACGTAGCAGTATCCAGTGTAATAACATATTAGTCTATCAGTGGTTTACGAACATGCAGTACTGGTGTCGTGAATCTCAGTGTCTATATAATAGTGAGACATGGACATGGAACAACATGAAATAATGGTATCTAGTGTAATAGATATGCACATGACATCATGTTCCGTGTATTAGGATGTCCGTGGGATGGTGATACAAGCACATGAAATAATGGTTTATCAGTGGTCATAAACATGAAATAATAGTGTCATGTGTATCTGTGTAATGGTGATACAGGTACACGCAACAATAGTATCTAGTGTCACAGATATTAACATGCAATACAGTGTCCAGCGTATCGGTGAGTCGGTAATGTGAAATTACACCTAGAGGGGGTGAATAGGTGTATTGGCTAATCTAATGACAAATGATGTAGAATTAAAACTTAATGTAACACACTATGTGTAACCAAAGAGTGTAGCCGAATTCCCAATGATGGGATCTGGAGTATCTCCTCTAGATTCCTCTAAATAAGAGTTGAGGTGCTATATGAAGCTCTCTTGGCTCAACACAAGTATGGGCACACAAACAATACCAAGCATATAAGTGATATGAACAATATAAAACAATGCAAGATACAAGAGAGATAGAGTTTAGAGATAATAGATCAAACACAAACACCAAGATATGTTTCGAGGTTCGAGCCACTGCTCTACATCCCTGCCTTCACGCAAAAGGATTTTCACTACGTTCACAAAGGACCTCCCACAAATGGAACCTCTACCGAGGAATTTACAATTACAAACTCAGGAGTACACAACTTTTCTCTCCAACACAACCACCTCTACTCAAGAGGTAAGGCACAAAGCCAAAACTCAATTACCTCTACACAAGAGGGATAAAGGCACAAAGTCAAACTCCAATCACCTCTACATAGGAGGGATAGTCACTAAGCCAAATCTCAACCACAATCACCTCCACCCAAGAGGGACAACCACAAACCCAAAGCAAAGATGAGATTACAAACTCGGGGATCACAATAGACCACAAACAACTCTTGGTGATCACAATAGATCACAAACAATTTTTCTCACAAAAACAAGATCCTATAGATAGGATAGATATGATAGATCAAATGTGAGACAACAAGGTGTTTGAAAAACAAATCACAAAGAAAAATACTTAGAAAAAAATATTAAATAGAGATAAGAATAAAGATCCAAAAATCAATTTCCCAAAGACTATTTTTCTTTGATTTTTCCAACCCTTGAAAACAAAATAAAAGATAAATCTTTTTGGCACAAAAACTCTTCAAAAATTTGCTGCTAATCACTTGCAAGATTGGAAGATAAACTCTCAAAAAAATTTGTAGAAAACAGCCCAAAAGATGGCTATTTATAACCTCTCAAATAATAGAGCCGTTGTCAGTCTGAAAGGTCAGGAATGACCTTCTGGTCGACTGACCAAAGGTCAAAATTTTGACCGTTAGGCACCACCGGTCGACCGTCCACAAGGCACGAAGCCTGTCGGTCGACCGCCCGGTCGACCGGCACCACCCGAGACATGGGTGGCTGCAGTCGGTCGACCGCTCGGTCGACTAGTCTTGTAGGCTGGCCATGTGCACGCCCTCTTGCACATTAGTCGACCGGTCTGGTTGACCTACCACTAGTCCGGTCGATCGTCCGGTCGACCGCCAGCAGGGTTTTGGTAACAATTTCAGAACTTGAAATTTAGTCATTTAATCTCCAATAAAATCCCATAATACTTATAAATTCCACAAAAATCAGTTCTTATAAGATTTTGAATAACAAATATGTGTGACTAAAAATCAACACATATTGCAAACTATTTGAACTATTTTTATGATATAAAATATTTGGCCTTAAACAAAAACCGTATTTTTCGAAAACCAAATTTTGAAATGGAAATCCGATTTTCCCCAAATTTGTATAAATACAAAAATATGATATTGAAACACAATTGAAGCATATTGTGTATGGATAGAATCCAATAAACATGTAAAGTATATATCTATGTTTTTGACATGAAATTCAAAAATAGGTTTTGTTAATTACAAAACTCTAAACACATGTATAGGATCATCAAAATAAGTTTTTCAAAATATATGAAGCATATATGCATATAGATGAAATCTAATATACATTAAACCATGTAAACTTGTTTTGATTCTATCTATTCATGAAAACCATATATATGTCTATTCAAAATCCAAAACCGGTTAAACCGAAAAACAAACATATTGAACTTGTGTGTAAACTTGAGTATATCAACACTATCTATCTTTACACAAGATCTAAACACAACTAAACTAAACACAAACTGAAGTCTTCTTATAGAACTCTTTCTCCAAATCGACTCGATCTAAACACGGTCCAAAAATCTTGACTCCAACCAAGTACTAGATGCGATCTTGACGCGCGAGCTCTTGAATCTATAAGTGTTAGCTCTAAAACTCTTTTGTTGAAGCTAAGCACCAACTAAGATCTTGACAGTAAATTTGAAATTATATAAATACAAGATCATTAGTATTATAACTACATGAGTTAATCATCATCAAAACTAAAGTGATGGGCCTTTGGGCCAACATAATGGTGACAGTATAATAGTGACAATGTCTGGTATAATGAAGTACGTGTGTTTCAGTGTACATGTAACAGTCTTGCGTAACCATAATAGATGTCCATGAAGTGACAATGTCCAGTGATGTGATAGATGTAAATAAAACATGTGGAATAAATAATAATTCTTATAGTATTTATTAAAATGAAATTCCTTTAATTAATCATTTATCACTTATATCTTATATTAAATCATGAAGCAGATGAACAATATTATTTTATTATTTATGTTAACTAAAATATCATGCATATTCTTATTACAAGACATGACTTCTCGATAATTAAGTTATTTATTAACATTTATAGTGATTTACCCATATCCACGATTTATTAACTAAAGTAAGCACTCAATTTATAAACCAGAATAAATATAATTTATAAAATAAAAACACTCACAAACTGGCCATGGGAAGGGAGCTCTCTTTCCCATGATCGCAACAGTACCATGATCGTCCAAATCGGATTCTGAATGCTCCAGATACCGCCCTAAAAATAGAAACCACATAAAGGGGTAATATGTAATTAATTAGGATTAAAATGTAATAAGCATTATTTAATAGGAGTTTTTATATAAACTTACCTTTAATGGGTTTATATGTGGGTTTGGGCTCCTAATGGGTAGGGTTTACATTCAATAACCCGGACCCATTATCTAAATGGTTGGGTTTGGGCTCATGAAATGGGTTCACACCCAGTATTAGTTGTGAACCCATCCAGGTACACAGCAGCAGAAGCATCTGCTGCTGCTGCTGCTCGCGCGCACGCGTAGAGGCCAGGGAGGGAGCCTCGCCGACGAGGAAGGGCCGCCGTCGGCGATGGCTCAGGGAGCAGAGAATGAGAGGGGGGAGAGAGAATAAGAGAAAGAGAGCAGCACAGGAAAAAGAAGAAGAAGAAAATGGAGAAGAAGAAGAAGAAGAAGGGGAGGAAAAGGAAGTGGTGGTGGCGCCCGGGGAGGGGCGCGTTGGCGCCTGACCGGGGGCGCCGGCGCCTGACCAGGGGCGCCGGCCACTGGTGGCGCCCCGGCTGTGGTGCTCCCCTGAACACACACACACACACACACACACACAGAGAGAGAGAGGGAGGGAGAGGGAGGGAGGCATACGTGAGAGAGAGAAAGAGGGAGAGAGATTGAGTGAGAGGAGAGTTACGAAGAGAGAGAAAGAGAGTAAATTAGAGAGAGGAGGGAGAGAGAGAAATAAGGCGGTGGGGGTTTGGATGGGTTCGATTGACTTAAGAGGAAAAGAAAGAGAGAGAAAGGGCGGTGGAAGAAAGGCGATGGAGAAGAAACTTGGGGAAGAAGAAAAGAGAAAAGAAAAAGAAAAAGAAAATGAATTTTTATATCATTTTAATAGGGTCAAATTTTGACTAGTTCGGAACAATTCTCAAAAATTACATAAAGTAGAGAATATTATCTTGAGATATAATATAAAAATGGTTTAAAGAAATTCAGTCTAATTTGCAAATTAAAAATCCTGAAAGGTTTCACCTGTATTGGGCGACATCAGTTTGGCCGGATTTTTGATAAATGCACAAAAATCTCCAACAATACTATAACATAGATAATATGATTTTAGGACACAAGGTGAAAGCAGAATCTTAAAATTCTACTCTGTTTGTGAAGTAAAAATCGTAGAGCCGATATCGATATTGGTCGATACTGACTACGGAGAGTTTCCAAAATAATTCAGAAAAATTTCGAAAAATTCTGAAAAAATCTAAAATATTAAAAAATAATATCTGAAACTGAAATCGGCTCAATCTGACTAGTAGGAAAGTCAAATCAACTTTATACATCATATCGAGTACTGATCCAATGATACATACATCAAGGATCAGAGGGTTACAAATAATGTTATAACTCAGTGAGTAAACGAAAAATCAACTAAAATTAAAGTTAAAGGAAAGAAAAACATTAATATCTACGGCTGATAAGTTGCCCAGTGGAAAAATAGTAGGCAAAGGCAACATATTTCAACATATCAGAAATCTTACTAAGACCAGTGTCATCTGCCTGAACTCAAATGAAATGCAAGACAATCCATTTTAATTTATTCACAAAATTAAAAATTGTGAAAAACTTCAACAATGCCAAATTAGCAACCCACAAAGAACGAAAACACAACCAACAACTTGTATTAACAGAATACCTGTAAGTTATAAATTTTTCAAACAAACAAGTTTTTGTTCTCTTCATCTCAGATATACACAAGCCACTACACATTCAACAAAACTACTTGCACATGCCCGTCTTATTTTGATACAAACTTGATTTTTTAAGTTAATTTTACAATATGATGTGCAAATTATCATCAGAACCAAACAAACTTAGAAAATGAAGTTATTAGAACTTGCAACTCACACTGCAGATGCTGGATTGCTTTATTGGAGAAAGTCACAATCTCAAAAGCACCCACCAGAGTTGTCATCTTGCTCCTCCTGGTTTCCAGAAGCATTCTTGCTGTCTCTTCAATCACATAATTGAAGAGAGATCTTGCATCTTTCTTCTCTGTTACACCTTGATGCTTCAAAACAATAGAATGGAATTCTGAATTGAGATCTTTGGAGTCAAAACTGGAGCCATCTCCTCTCTTCCTCCTAAAGCTCCTCTTCCCTACAATTACCATTGAGATTGTTACTAGCCAACCTTCTTTTTCCAAGATTGAGCCACAGTCTCCTCGCTCAATGCTGTCAGAGAGAAGATTAATTTTAGGAGACAAAGGGTGGAGAACTTGCGGAGGGGGGAGGCACTTCATATTCGTGGACTTCATGATGTGGAAATCCTTACTTATCCTGAATTGCAGTGTTCACTGCCACCTGAAAACAAACATCATAGATTTGTTCACATGCTACTAAAAGAACACAAACACAATATAGCAAGAAATATTTTGTGATAAAATCACAAAGGCAATATCCAAGGGAACTAGAATTTGCTTATCTTTCTCACTTGCTGTTCAAAGTTGTGTTGGCTGAATTATAGCTTTAGGACATTACTAAGGTAATGATAAATGTGACGGTCTTAGCCTAGGGATGGCAATGATACAACAGAAAAGATAAAACAAGGCCTGACAACAATAATTAATAAGAAACAACCTTTATTAATTGAGAAAGTAATGTTTATGTCGAAACTATTGAATCGAATTCAATTATGAGTTATGACCAAAAAGTGAAACGAAGAATGTGCTTACAGTCTAATAACCCTGCTCGTGAGAGTTCGACTCCACATGGTTAGCAAACTGAAACAACATTGAGAAAAACAAAGGCTCAGATTTCAGAAGAATGCTTAAAGGTAAAGCCAAAAATAACTTCCCGTACACCTACGGAGAACTCAAGTGGTTGCTTACATGGAGCCTCCAACCTCATCTTATATGCCCGTTTAACACTTATTCCACTAATGTTCATTCAATCATCATTACCACTTTGAGAAGAAATCATTAAACACAACCCCATGTCATACGTGGATAGGATCTAACCCACAAAATTGGTCACAACATTATTTCTCCAAAGTGGTTCAGATTAAATATCCTGACAGTACTGAAAAATTTCATAATAAGCAGGTACAATTTAGTAAGCATCCTGATGTGAGTTTCCTAGTCTTGTATATTAACTCTTCAAATCATCATTGCCTAGACGGAATCATTCCCTATTACATAAACCAACATTTCATTAGCACAATTAGAATATAATATCTAAACAGTATTTGCCACATGCATACAAAATCGTAGAATCTGAAACATAGCTATTGTTTAATACATTGACAAGAAAAGAAGTCTCCACTTGCATAATTCTCAAAAGCAAGTTATGCATGAAAACATAAACATTTCGGCTCACATGCTAATAGTTACCCAACTAATTCAATCAAAGAGGAATTTTAGAGATAAAACTAAAATCACTATCAATAGAAACCAAACTAATCTCTGATTATTACTGGGAGCAATCTCATGTGTGTTCCTTGAGGCATTTCCTCTTGCTGTGAACATACCGAACTATTATCTTATACATTGGCATTACCAATTACTGTTAGGATTTTGCCTTGTTTTTGAAGAGGGGATGATGGTCCAAAAAAATTCAATTGAGTTGCAGAAGACGATGGCTTGAAGCAGAAGAAACAAATCAAGGTGAAGCAGTTTTCTTTTCAGGCGATTACGAGTTTCCTTATCAGGAGGAGTATGAATAGGATTCAATTCCTATTCAATAAAGACTTGTTTCTAATATTAAATGGTTTAGAATCCTTCTAGATTAAGGAGATCAACTCCTAATAGGATTGATCAAGATTCTTCAAGCATTCAATGGCAAAGATCATCTCATAGTCCAAATAGGAGTTGTATTGTAAAATTTTATAAATAAAAGATTGTAACTTAGGATTTAGGTGGAGAGAAGAGCAGAAGAAAGTTGTAGTGAACAACAATGTAAGGCCCCAAAAAGCTAATAAGGCCCTAAAAAGCCAAGAAAGAGAGGAGCAAAGTGAAAGTGCATGAAAGAAGGTATACTCTTATAATCTAGACGTAGATTCAAGGGGAAGATGAATATTTCTGTGTCATCAAGAGGAAGGTTAAATCACTTTGTATCAAGTTTATCAATAAAGCTCTCTCAAGTTCTCTCTTTGAGGACGTAGGCCAAGTTTGAGCCGAAACATGTTAAATTGTGTGTTCTTCTTCCTCTATCTTTTAATATTCATCTTGTGTGCTCGAGGTAATCGGTCTCATGGCGTGCTTGAGATTGTCGGTGGGGATCTCGTATCTCTCAACTATTGGTATCATAGTAAGTATGGTATCCCGAGTTATGCACGCAATAATTGGTATCAGAGTATATCAATTCCATTACAACAAATGGTATCAGAGCTGATGGTGTTCGTTCAAGACTCATGTATTCTAGATGAAGAAGAAGATGTCAAGTCGACGGAGTTCGACGGAGGCATCAAGATAAAGAAGACAACAAAAAGTTTAGATTTATTCTAAGGTAAAGATCAATGACTTTTGGAGTATATTAATCAAGGTGGAGTCGTCAAGGCTCAATGATGCTCAGATCTGAACACGGTAGACGCAAAGGTGATGTTCAGATCATCGCCAATGGTGGACGACATGACGATCTCGATGAGCTTATGGAGGCATCGCACAAGGTGGGGGCTCGCTGCGGCAGCAAGTCAAAGGAAAAACAACAGAGGGTGATGAAGACATCAAAGGATGAGATTGATCAGAATAGATCGTGCAAACATAATCAGATTCAGACGATCAAGGTGTCTAACCCTATATTTTTTAACGTTCTGGATGCAATGGTGGGTGCAGATCGAGGAGATTCTAACGTCTGATGCAGGTTTTGCACAGATCAGTTAAAAGAATCGACGGAGATCACAGTCAAAGTTACAACGGGCTAGTCGTGACACAGTGAGATTATTGTAGGCATTGGTGGATTATCAAGTTTGAAGATCTTCAATAGCAGGACAATAGATCTGGCAAACATCAATGCAGTGGTGGATGGAAAGAAGACCATGGCAGTGTGTGGCGGAAAGGCCCAATAAGACCATGGCAGTTATGTGAAGACGGTTGGTCTCAAGGTTAAAACATCAATGGAAGGTGGACCATCACCAAGTGATCGGTGGAAGACCATGGCATGACAAGTTCTTGGCAATGTTTGTGGAAAGTTAGTAAGACCATGACAGAATCAGAGGCGGATTCCTCAAGACCAGCAGGGCCCCATGGCAGGGAAGGCGTCACAAAGCGAAATTTGCTGGTGGTGATGGTAATGCAATGCAAGGTAAGAGAAAGAAAATAAGTCAGAGAGTTTCAATGAAAAGCTTGAAGGGAGCTCATTTCGAGGAGGAGCTTCAAGGAAAAACTGCAACGTGTCTAAGAATTGCAAGACGATTACAGAAAGGGTGCATTAAGGTAAGGTTCGAGATAACCCAAGGCATGGCGATGAATCCGCCAAAGTCCTCGTAGAGAGGGGCAAGTTAAAGGCTTCACGATATGGTTACAATTAAGGAAAGAATTAAGGTAGTATTCCAAAATCTCAAGTTATTTTGCTAAAGGCTTAAAAAGCAAGTGAAGGTGGAGATTGTTAGGATTTTGTCTTATTTTTCAAGAGGAGATGATAGTCCAAGAAAATCCAATTGAATTGGAAAAGACAATGGCTTGAAGCAGAAGAAGCAAATCAAGGTGAAGTAGTTTCTTTTTCAGACGATTGCGAGTTTCTTTTTCAGGAGGAGTATAAATAGGATTCAATTCCTATTCAATGAAGATTTGTTTCTAAAGATTAAAGGGTCTAGAATCCTTCTAGATCAAGGAGATCAACTCCTAATAGGACTGATTAAGATTCTTCAAGCATCCAATGGCCAAGATCATCTCATAGTCCAAATAGGAATTGTATTATAAAATTTTATAAATAAGGGATTATATCTTAGGATTTAGGTGGAGCAGAAGAGCAGAAGAAAGTTGTAGTGAACAATAATGTAAGGCCCTAAAAAGTCAAGAAGACCCTAAAAAGCCAAAAAGAAAGGATCAAGGTGAAGGTGCATAGAGAGAAGGTATATTCTTATAATCTAGGCGTAGATTTAAGGGGAAGGTGAATACTCTTGTGTCATCAAGAGAAATGTTAGATCTCTTTGTATCAAGTTTATTAATAAAGCTCTCTCAAGTTCTCTCCCCGTGGACGTAGGCCAAGTTTGGGCCGAACCACGTTAAATTGTGTGTTCTTCTTCTTATATCTTTTAATATTCATCTTGTATACTCGAGGTAATCGATCTCATGGCATGCTTGAGGTCGTCGGCAGGGATCTCGTTTCTCCTAATTATTGGTATCATAGTAAGTATTCTATCCCAGGTTATGCTCGCAATAATTGGTATCAGAGTATATCAATTCCGTTACAACAATTACGTCATTTCATACCAAGGGCTAAGAACCAAAATATGAGTCTAACGCAGCCCTTGCCTTCTTCAAGAACTTAAACTTTTTGAATGTTGCTCTTTTCAAACTCACTACTTGATCATTGCATTCTTCCCATATGTGATAAATCCTTGACCACTTTAAAGACAATATAAACATGTGTCCTTTCCCTATTTCACACAAAATTATTAAAGAAAGAGAACAACAACATAACATTTTCATAATATTGATTACCCAAAGCAAAGATTAGTCCATTAAATACTAAAATCTAACATCAGGTCTAAAGCGTAGACCTGATGAGTAGTAATATAATAGTACACAACAACACTGTAAATAGCAAAGCAAATAAGTTTTGATGATCTACAACCATCATAAGGTTACACAAACAAAACTCAATGCGAGCACGAATAAATGAGTTCTGTAAAAGGTCAATCCCAAAAAAAATTTGGTCAGAGGGCTCCAGCCCTTGAGACCCCCGAGAGGGGGTTCCCCCCTCTTCCACCCTCATGGCGACCTAGCCGCACAGGTCGTCCCGCGAATTACTCTGCATCGTGATCAGGGATGAGGGGGAGAGCAACTTCAGGGGGGACAATGGGGAAGGGTAAAAGAGGAAATAAAAAAATAACAAAGTAGTGGTTGGGAAGAGTCATTTATGTTGACGCGGATAAGGTTGTAGTGAATAAACTTACAAAACTGAGTTTTTTTTCTAATTATGAAGCAAAGTAACTGGTTGTAGCAAAAATTTTTATATATATGTGTGTGTATGTGTGTGTATAAGCTTTATATCCAAAGTTGCGAACTTTTATAAACTCATGTACGTGCATATTTTCATATAGTAAGAATATTCTTTTAAATTATAAGGGTTTACTCATTGAGCTCCCAAGCTCACCTTGTTATATTACTACTGTTTTCAGGGCAAAACAAGGGCAAGGGCTTTGCTTAAAGCTCGATGATAAAAGGGAGAACTGAAATTTTAGTTCTTTTTATGTTGAAATAGTGGATCTTCCAAGGATATATTTTGCTTTCTTTTGTTATCCACTTTTGAACTCCCATGTATATACATGAATGGATTTTGTTAAGTGACGAGCTTGTAATTATAAACTTGATGTATGTAAGTTAGTTGATAAACTCATGGTTGTAAGTGTTTTAAAATCTTGGTATACCTTTTGATAAGTTATAATGTGGGTTAAGTTATTAGAGTTGAAGACTTTTCTTTTTGAGTTATACAATTTCATTGTGGATATTATTGTGTGGGGATGTTGTCTGGCCTTATGAGCCAAGTTGGATACATGTATTGTAACAGGAAACCATTGAAAATACAAAGGAGATGCTGTAGAAATTTTGATGAATTTTAGTAGTTTGAGGATAATTATGATTTTTTCTTATATGTTTATATCCGGGACCATTATAGTGATATGAGGTTTAGACATGAGAAGTAGATCATTAGATAGGAACATATAAGAAATATGATTGATGTGCCATTGCATGTAACATGTATGATTATTTGGTGTGATGCAGGTAGTTTTAAGAAGGGTAATGGGTCCCTACGTGTATAATTAACCCTGAATTACCAGAAATTTAACTATTCTCCTACATTCAAATCAAGGTACCCACATACCTTTGTTCGGATGAGTTTTGCTGAAGGTACAAGCCTCTGGCAGGAGTTACCCCTGGTATGGGCCATTGGGAGAAGAGAGTAGTCAAAATATCAAGTAAGTCAGAGTTAACTCAGAACTAAGGACATAAAGAAACTCCAATCAGAGCAATGAAAACTATAGAAAATGAGAAGTATGTATAATAAAATAATTATTCAAAATTGATGTTTTCTTATTAATTTAATTATTTTCAAGGTTATTATATAGATGAGTCTTCTTTTTACTTTTCTAGATTAGGAATTCAGACATGCCAGGATTGTCATCTGATAGTTCAGGACAGGAGAGCTCGAGTTGGAAGGCTGAAACCATGGGAAGGCTGACACCATGGGCTGGGCTAACGAGTCTAAGGAGACTAACCAATAGGTGATTTTTGCGGGTCCTGAAGGCAATGATGAAGCAGTAGATTCTCAGAGACAGGAGGATGTCGGTATGTGAGTGATACCGAGAGCGTCATAGGGGCCCCAACAATATTTGAGGCACAAGATGATGTTACTAGCAACGAGGCAGACTCCAGGGAAGGATCTTCTTTGGAGGCATTTGGTGGAACTCTAACTGGGCTAAAAATTGGGATCTATATGACGACCTTTATAATTGGAGATGTGATGATGAGCATCGAAGGAAAGTGATGACTCTGTGAAAAGCAATGGAGATGGGAATTCCAAGGGTGAGAACGCTATCTCTCCAAGGGAGGAAGGTGTAAGACAGATTTGGGGAAGATAATAGGTGTTCTACTTTTGTAGAAATTTTGGATATATAAAGTATGATGTATGTGAACGATGAATTTTATCATGACCATTCTTTTGTATGTTTTGTATGTATATGATGAAAATGTGCATGAACGACGTATCATGTTACAGAAATGTTTGCGTTATGAATAAACTTGGTGGTTATTCTACTTTCAAAATTGCATATGATTATTCTTTTGCTTTATTTAAAGAAATGCACATTGTGGTAAGAAAGTCATTGCTTTTATATAGGAATAGATAGATTTGATCTACTTCCACCAAGCAATAACCCTGGAGAAGATGACTCGCTACCAAGTATGGTTGGGAGTATCGATCTCCAAAACAATAATGATAATGAAGTGGAACAGCCTGGGGGAAATCGTGAAACCCCTAATGTGATGCCCGATTGGTTGGCTCAACTCGTAACCAAGGGCATAATCCACACTGAGCCCTAGAACAGGTCCAGAAGTTGAATCCATCAATATTTGAAGGGTAAATAGATCCATTACAAGCAGAAAGATGGACGCGTCAAATTGAGAAGATATTAAATATAATGGATTGTTGTGAGAGATAAAAAAAATCTTTTGCATCCTTTATGTTCCAGAAAGAAGCAGAAAATTGGTGGGAGGTAGTGAAGGATGGAGTAAAATTCTCTAAAGATGAAGTAAATTGGAACTTTCTAATTAAGAAATTTAATGAGAAAAAAATCCCGGACGTGGCAAAGGACCAATTGGCTCTAAAGTTTCAAGAACTGAAGCAAGAGCAGCTGTCAATTACTCAATATGACGTCAGGTTCACTCAGTTGTTAAGATATGCAGAAGGATGATAAGAGAAGAAATGGAGAAAGAAAAGAAGTTTGTAAGGAGCGGAAGGCCGAACATCAAAAGTAAGTTTGTTCCCTCCCAGCTATGAGTTTACAAGAAGGTGGTAGAGAAGGCCTCGAAGGTGGAATGGACACCTAAGAAAGCTAGGAAAGTAGACCCCGAGATATGTTTTCCCCTAAGTGCCCTCGGTATCAAGAGACTCCAAAATTCAGAGCGTCAAACGTTAAGGCCAGAGGAAATGTGGGATCTACTGCAACATCAGTTCTAAGAAACATAAATATGAGAGGTAGCACATGGATCACAACAAGAGATTTCTCCCTGGGTATACAACCAACACCATCATTTCAACCAATTTTTTCAAAGAACCCGTGTGTTCAAAATGTAACAGGAACCCTGTTGGGATATGTGCTTAAAGAAGAAGATGCTATACGTGCGACAAATAGGGTCATTTGAAGAAGGAATGCCCAATCTCATGATGGAACCAAAGCATGAGAAAGAGGACGGGAAGACCAATGACTGGAGTAGCTTTGTCTGCTAGACTAGTAAATACTTTCAAACACCCCATCAACACAAATACACTGACATTAACTCAATCCTAGGTATAACAGACTCAAGCTCAAGGAAATTGTATGCTCTTACTCAGCAAGATCTTAGAGCTTCAAATGTAGTGGTAGAAGGTAAGATTTGTTTAATAGGATACACTGCTCTAGTATTATTTGATCCAGGCGCCACACATTCGTTTGTTTCTAATACATTCACATACAAATTAAATTAGAATCTGAACAACTGAAACTTCAGATAATCATATCAACTCCACTAGGTGCTGAAGTAATATCAAGTATGTATTATAGAGGGTGTGAAATCAAGATAGGAGAAATGAGGACATTGGTAGACTTGGTGAAATTGGGGGAAATGGAGTATGATGTTATTTTGGGGATGAACTTATTGTCAAGCTGTCATGCACAAATAGATTGCCATCAGAAGAGAGTAAACTTAGAATGGACAGAGTTTTAGAATTTATCTTTGAGGAAAACCAGCATAAGCAATATATACTAGTAATTTCGGTTATAAAAGCCACCAAGTTGTTAAGGCAGGGGTGTATAAGGTATCTGGCAGTAGTAATGGATGATAAGATAATCGAATCCAAAATTGAAGACGTAGCAGTGATAAGAGAATAGCCAATGTATTTCCTGAGGATTTACTGGGATTACCTCCGGACAGGGAACTGGAATTTCTATTGGGTTGCTGTCGGTAACTGCTCCTATATCGAAAGCCCCTATAGGATGGCCCCGGCAGAGATGAAGAAGCTAAAAGTCCACCGACAAGAATTATTGAACCTTGGATTCATTTGACCTAGTGTCTCACTGTGGGTACCTCCGGTGTTATTCATAAAGAAGAAGGATGGAGTATGAGATTGTGTATTGATTATACAGAACTAAATAAAGTTATTATTAAAAATTGATACCCACTTCTCAAAATTGATGACCTATTTGACCAACTCCAAAGGGCTAGTGTATTCTCCAAAATTGATCTAAGATTTGGGTTTCATCAACTGAAGGTTAATCTATAGGATGTGCATAAAACTACCTTTAGAACAGATATGAACATTTTGAATTCTTAGTGATGATGTTTGAATTGATCAATGCTCCGACAGCATTCATGGATCTAATGAATATGGTATTTCAACTATATCTGGACTTATTTGTGGTGTATTTATTAATGATATACTAATATACTCCAAGAGAAAGAAAGAACATTAAGAACATTTGAGAATAGTACTACAATTATTGAGAGAGAAGCAGCTATATGCTAAATTTAAGAAGTGTGAGTTTTAGTTAGAACAAGTTGGATTCTTGGACATGTCATCACCAAAGAGGAAATATTAGTAGACCCTATAAAAATTGAAGCAATGAAGAACTCGTCCCGACTTACCAATGCTACAAAAGTACGAAGTTTCTTGGATTGACTGGTTATTATCGAAGATTTATAGAGGGTTTTTCAAAGATAGTTGTGCCCTTGACGTAATTAACAAAGAAGAATACTAAATTCATATGGGGGGGAAAGCAAGAAAAATGCTTTCAGGAATTCAAGATTAATTAACATCGACTCCAGTATTAGCCATACCTTAGTAACCAAAAGTTATATCATATACAGCGATGCATCTAAGCTGGGGTTAGGATGTGTGTTGATGCAGCATGGGAAGGTTATCGCATATGCCTATATACAATTGAGAACCCATGAGAAAAATTACCCTACCCATGATTTAGAATTGGTTGTAGTCATCTTTTCTTTAAAGATTTAGAGACATTATTTGTAAGGGGTGTCTTGTTAGATCTATATAAATCACAAGAGTCTTAAGTACATTTTCACTCAAAAAGGAGTTAAATATGTGGCAAAGGAGGTGGTTAGAATTAATAAAGGATTATGATTTGATAATTCATTATCACCCTACAAAGGTCAATATTGTAGCTGATGCTCTGAGCTGAAAATCGAGAGGATCCTTGGCCGCATTAATAAGCCAACAACCATGTTTGTTGAAGGACTTAGAAAGAATGCAAATAGAGGTTCAAGTGAAGGAATCCAAGACCGTATTGAGTAAGTTGTATTAGATCGGCATAAAATTTGATTTGTATTAGAGGGTGAAAGAAGCATAACAGAAAGATGACAAAATATTTAAGACGATGTAAAAAGTGCAACAAGGGAAATTCAAGGATTTACCATCAATAAAGAAGTATTGGGACTAGGACGTCGGGTGTGTGTTCCTTAAAATACTGAACTCAAGAAGAAAATTATGACAGAATCTCATTGTACTCCTTATACAGTACACCATGAGCAACTAAAATGTACCAAGACTTACGATCGACTTTCTGATGGGAAGAGATGAAGAAAGATATAGCAAACTTTGTGCAAAAATATTTAGTGTGCCAAGAGATCAAGGCTGAACACAAGAAACCCCAAGGATTACTAATACCACTATCAATTCCTGAATGAAAATGGAGTCATATTTTCATGAATTTTGTCACCGGACTCCCTAGAACACCTCAAGGGTATGATACCATATGGGTGATAGTCGATCGACTTGCAAAGTCTACACATTTCATACCTATTCGAATCAACTATCCGGTGGATAAGTTAGCACAATTATACCTGTGGGAGATAGTTCGAATTAATGGAGTACCTAAGTCAATATTATCAGACCAGGATCCCCGATTTCAATCAATATTCTAGAGAAGTCTATAAGAAGCTATAGCACTAAGTTACACTAAACACAACTGTCCACCCTCAGACTGACAGGCAGTCAGAAAGAGTCATCCAGGTACTGGAAGACATATTGAAGGCATTGAATTGGACTTTGGACGTAAGTGGGATAAATATATATATATATATATATATATATATATATATATATATATATATATATATATATATATATATATATATTTTGATGGATTTTTCATACAATAATAGCTATCAATCCACCACTAGTATGCTGTCATTTGTAGCTCTTTATGGCCAGAGATGTAGATCCCCAATTTTGTTGGGAAGAAGTCAGCGACAAATAGTTGCTAGGCCCAGATATAGTGTAAGAAACTACAGAAAGGATCAAAATAATTCAGGAAAGAATGAAAGCAGCCGAGAGCAGACAAAAAGCATATGTCGATCAGGGACACAAATCCCTAGAATTTGTAGTAGGAGATAAAGTATTTCTTAAAGTATCTCTGATGAAGGGAATCACGCGTGTCAGCAGGAAGAGTAAATTGGACCCTCTGTATGTGTGACCATTTGAAGTGTTAGAAAGAGTTGGGTCAGTAGCATACCGATTAGTATTTCTCTTAGAAATGAAGAAGATTCATAATGTATTGCATGTATCTCAACTGCAAAAGTATATGCAAGACCCTAGTTACATCATTACTAATCGACCACTCCAAATTTAGGAAGACCTGTCGTATGTAGAAGAACCAGTGCAAATCTTGGACCATAAAGTGAAATAATTGCAAACAAAGAAAATTCCTCTGTTGAAGGTTCTATGGAGAAGCCAATAAGTAGAAGAAGCTACATGAGAACCAGAGCAGAAGATGCAACAGGCTTATTCACATTTATTCTAAGGTATGCTAAGTTTCGGGGATGAAACTTCTTGAAGGGGTAGAATGTAACACCCGACTTAAATTAATCATGATTAATTTAATAATCATCAAAATATTGGATATATATTTGTACTAAATATTTTTTCCCAAGTTTCGATTATTATATGTATATGAATAATTTCATATGTATATGAATTTTTGGTTATTATATGTATATAAGTATTATATATATATATATATATATATATATATATATATATATATATATATATATATAGGGTAAAGTGCTTCTAGTAGGTCTCCTTAGATTACAATCTAAGAAGAAGGCTTAATACTCCAACATCCTAAAAACAATTTAACGATCCGACCGCACATTATCAACTTCATGTTTTAAGATGTATACATATAAAAAATCAAGTGATTTTGGGTTCGTTTACTCTATTTTCTTTGGGTTCAAATATTAACGGTTTTTTAAAAGTAGAATAAAATGGAACGATTAGATCAATAAGAAAACGAAATTCAAATCATTTGATTTTTTATATATGTACATCTTAGAACATGAAGATGATAATGTGCGGTCGGATTGTAAAAAAAATTTTGAAATGTTGGGGTTTTAAGCCTCCTCCTTAGATTGTAATCTAAGGAGACCTACTAGGTACACTTTACCCATATATATATATATAGGGGTTAATGTACCTCAGCCTGCGGGCTGAGAGAGTTTTCTCAGCCTGCGGGCGTGGCAACATCACCGCCCCACATCTGTTAAAACATTTGGCGGACAAAATCCTGTAAATCCCGCCCAATTTAATGCCAGTCACCTCAACATTGTATTTTCCGAAAATACCCTCCATCACAACCTTTTACCTTATTGTAAAAAAAATAGTCTTCCAAAAAATTTACGGCTCTAAAACTTCAACCGGCGGTTCTGATCCAATTAGTTCTTTTCCTTCAAAAATTTCATCCGTTTTTGAAAAAATTATTTGCAACTGATGGCGCCTAAGAAATCATCCGTCGAAAAAGGTACCACAAAATTGATATTTTCAAAAATTTTTAGGGTTTTGAGTATTTTCATAGTTTTAAATTTTTTCAAGATTTATTTCTGAAGTCGCATTTTTTTTAAAATTTTTTTTAAATATTGGAAACATGGTCGCAATTACGAAAAGAGATTTTCAAACTTTAGACGATAAAGGTCCTATTTTTTGAAAAGTTTTTTTATTTTTACTTCTATTTTTACTGTGTCGCAGTTCAGATCTGTGCGACTTTGGAAATTTTTTTTTTTTTACCTTTCCTTGTAGACGAATGCGACGTTGGTCGCAGTATATGAAATTTACTTTTTTTTCTCACATACTGACGACATGGGGGTCGCAGTTGTTTAAATCAGAGTTATAGTCTCAAGTCATCACCAAGGTCGCAGTTTATTTTAAATAATATGTTTTTATCAAACTTGTGTCGCAGTTGTTTCTGTTTGAACTGTAGTCTTATGCGACCTTGGTCGCACTGTTGACTAGGGTCGCAGTTGTTCTGATTGCACTGTAGTCTTATGCGACCTTGATCGTAGTGCGACCCTGGTCGCAATGCGACCTTGGTCGCAGTACG
The DNA here is from genome assembly GCA_038442645.1 of Agave tequilana. Classification (NCBI taxonomy): domain Eukaryota; kingdom Viridiplantae; phylum Streptophyta; class Magnoliopsida; order Asparagales; family Asparagaceae; genus Agave; species Agave tequilana. The sequence continues at coordinate 29,396 of JAVJIF010010844.1, forward strand.
TTCTAGGGTCGCAGTTGTTATTGATTGCACAGTAGTATTTTCTGACTTTTTCAATAATCATTGGTCTAAAGTGTTTAATTTTTCTTCCTACGTAGGTAAACAACAGATACAGGTTCGTCCTCTGAGATCAAGCATAAAACCAATGTGCCAGTTAATGAAGAAAATTAAGAAGTACATACCGGCAAATTTCGTAGAGGCGATGAAGAATACCCCATTTGGCCAAATCTTCATGGCGTTTTACAATGAAGAATTTGCGGCTGAAAAGGCTCTTAAATCAAACTTGGCCGTACTGCGTATTTTAGACCAGTATGACAGTAATACAAGGATCTTTACAATTGGGGGCAAAGAGATTGAGTTAACAGTGGAGGATGTTGCCCTTACTTTTGGTCTACCTGTCAATGGAGTAGATTTTGTGATGAATAAGACATGTACGCTGAAGGATAGAGGGGTTATAAAACATTTTTTCCCCAATATAAAGAAGATCACAAAAGTATCTATTGAAAATGCTTTGGATGATCTTCTTGTCAAGAGGAGGAGGAGGGATATATTAGATGTGACACAGGATGAACAATTTGAGCAGCAAATGTCTATGAAGGAAATTATAAGAGACATAAATAGACTTGCAGCTCAAGACTTTACCACATTAGTCATCCTGTACATGTCGGCCACTCTTTTCTTCTCTGGCAGTAAATGCACGGTGCCGTGGTATATTGTGGAACAGATTGCCAATATGCAACTGATGAGGACAATATGCTGGGCAAAAGCTGTTTGGCAATTCCTGATTGAGTCAATGAACATCTTCAGGCAAGCCACGTACGAGCTGCAAGGATGCTCCGTGCAAATTATTGTAAGTAGAAATCTGAAATTTGGCCAACATTGTATGAAATTTACCCATAAATTGAGAAAATTTGTGGAAACTAATTTATTTTTAATTTTTGGCAGTATTGGCTGTGTGAGAGGGCACCTATTTTTGAGCAGAGGTCTGGTTTGGAGGAAAAAACCCCACGCGCAGTAAGATGGGACCTCCAAAATATTGGCAGATCTCTACTTGAAGTTGATCTAAAAAGATTGACAGCAATATTGTAAGTTAAATTTCTTTTTATGTGTAGTACAAATAAAATGCGACCATAGTCGCAGTATTGAGTACCAAGGTCGCAGTTCGTTTTCTGCCTGACAAATAATGTGCGACCATGGTCGCATTCTCTTGAAAATACCCTTTTCAACAGAAATGCGACCATGGTCGCAGTGTTGAGCTGCATGTCTTGGCAGATAAATTTATGCACGACTGCGACCATGGTCGCAGTGTTGAGCTGCATGTCTTGGCAGATAAATTTATGCACGACAAACATACTGCGACCATGGTCGCAATCTTATCTAAAATATTTCATAAATAAACTGCGACCATGGTCGCAGTATCATTATTTCATTGTTTTATTTTTAGCTTACCTTTATTCTGTTTTTTTTCAGATTTTGAGTCGAATGGCCAACATCTCTAATGATGAAAAAATTATGGTTGGCCTTCCAGTTGAAGGGGAAGAGGATGAGGAAGAAGAAGCAGCAGAAGATGAAGATGAAGATGAAGGTGAAGAAAAAGAAGAAGAAGAAGGTGAAAGTGAAGGAGAAGGAGGCCATACATTGAATGAGGCTGACATCCTGGCGGAAAAGGAGCCAGATCAAGCTGAAACGAGTGAGCAAGAACCAATTTTTGAAGGTTATTTGCCACCTACACCGGATGATCAAGCAGCAGAAATAAAACGATTGAGGTCTGCAAATCAGCTCTTGAGAGATTATGTTTCTCAGCTTGAAAAAAAGATTGAAAATATGGAGACAGAGAAAAAAATCGAGGCTGAATTAAAATTAAAAAAAAGAAGAGAAAAAAAAGAGAAGAAAAACCAAAGAAGGCAACAGGAGAATAAAAGAAGGGAAGAGGAGGAGAATGAAAGGAGGAAGAGGGAAGAGGAAGAGAAAGAGAAGGAGAAGAAGAGGGAAGAAGAGAAGGAAAAGGAGAACAGGAGGAGAGAAGTGGAGGAGAAGGAGGAGAATAGAAGAAGGGAAGAGGAGGAGAATGAAAGGAGAATGAGGGAAGAAGAGGAGAAGAAGAAGAGGAGGGAAAAGGAGGAGAAGGAGAAGAGGAGGAGGGAAGAGGAGGGGCAGGAGAGGAAGAGGAGGGAGGAGGAAGAGAATGAGAAGAAGAGGAGGAGGGCGCAGATGGAGAACAAAAGAATGAAGGAGCAGATGGAGAAGCAGGCTGAAGAGGAGAAGAAGAAAAAACTGGAAGAGGATAAAATCATGGGTTTTGAGTCTGTTTTAATTATTGCTGGGGAAGATATTCCAAGTTTTTCTCTGGATCTAAGTCAAATGACTCAAGAAATCCAAAGAGATAGAGCTTCTGAAGAAGAAATTCAAGAACATACTCCGCCTCAGAAGCAACCCTCAAAAGAAGCTGTTTTGGAAACCTCTAAAGGAACAATAGAAAGGGGAGTCAAAGAACGAAAGCGCGCTGAAAGAGATCGTGATGACTCCGACTTTGTTTATCCAAAACAGAAGAAGAAAAAAAAATGAAAATCCTCTTCCACAGCCTGCGGCTGCGAGTTCTACCGCTGGTTTCGGCGACAAAGAGATTTCCTCCACATCGAGAGAATTGACCGAAACCACATCATACAGAATTCTGCAGCCCCATCAACAAGATCTTATAAAAAAATTCTTCGACAAGTCCTACTCTGAGTAAGTTAATTCATATCCAAAAAAATTTCTGTTATACCTTTATATAAGAACAATTAAATTACTAACTTTGTTTTAAATATCTTGCAGTTCTACTGCGTATCAGGATATCAATAATTCAATCATCATTTCAAGGAATGACATTGAGGACCTGATGTTCAGTAAAGACTTAGATTCAAATGTAATTCATTTCTACATGCAGCATCTTGAGAAAAGAGAAGGATTAAAAAGCATATTCTTCCGAAGCGAAGCTTGGGTAAAAATCTACTTTCTCCTTTACGGTTTAATGTAATATCAACTCTGGAACAGATTACTAATATTCTCTATGTAGGCATAAATCATGTACTGCGACTAAGGTCGCAGTGAATAATTAAAATGTACTGCTACTAACACATGTACTGCGACCAAGGTCGCAGTTTATAATTAAAATGTATTGCTACTAACTCAGGTACTGCGACAAAATGTAATAGCTGCGACCTGCGACCAAGGTCGGATCTGCGACCAAGGTCGCAGTTTATAATTAAAATGTATTGCTACTAACTCAGGTACTGCGACAAAAAGTAACAGATAAGAGCTGCGACCAAGGTCGGAGCTGCGACCAAGGTCGGAGATGCGACCAAGGTCGCAGTTTATAATTAAAATGTACTGCTACTAACTCATATACTGCGACTAAATAATATAGTGCGACTAAGGTCGCAGTTTAGAAATTTTTATTATATTTTAAATTCATTTTGTATTCGATTTAAAATTTTTTTCTTCTTGTCCGCAGCACGGTGTTGTAAATAAAATTGAAGATCTGGAAGGTCATTTCATCAAGCAGAAGCTGTTGAACAACTGGACAGCTGACGTGCAGTACATGTTCTTCCCGATCAATCACAAACATAGTGCCGACGAGCAGGGATTTCACTGGACCTTGCTGGTATTCGATTGCAGCACAGAAGAGTGGATTTTTTACAACTCTTTGGTCCCAACTGACAAAAAAAGTAGTATAACAAACCTTTACAAAAATGATGCAAGAATAATGGTGAGTTGAAGTTTAATATTTTTGATTACTGGAAACTTGCAATTAATTTGATTAATACTAATTTTTTTTCCTATTGACATTGCAGAAAGATAGATTAATAGAGATTTTTCAGATTCATTTTAAAAAAAAATGAGAAAAAATAAAATAAAATACGCAAAATGCCCCCAACAAGCAAACAGGTATATAAATTTTTGACATCTAATTTCATTACATATTTTCTACTTTTTTTTTGGTACAAAATCTAATTTCATTTAATGATTGCTCTATGGAAATTTCAGTGTTGATTGCGCTATATATGTATGCAAGTACATGGAAAGTATAGCGTCTGGGTATCATCTATCAGCTGTTGATGCTGTTACGGTTGCTGGTGTACAGAAACTAAGAAGTGAGCTTGCATACATGATGCTTGCAGATGTAGAGAAGAGTTGGGATGAAGAAACAGACATTGTACGACATATGACATTTGAAGACTGATAGTTGACAAATTATTGATATACCACAATTTTTTTATAAATGTAAAAAATATTTCAAGTGCAATTCATTGCATAATTTTTTTGTTGTATTGATTTAATTTATACACATTTCTATACATTTATTTATTATAAGTTCCATTGATTATTTACAGTCTTCATTTGTTACAACTTGGTTTTTACTATTGCGTACTGATATTAGAAACAAACATGTCTTCAGTAATTGTGTTAATCAACAACAACACTGCGACATTGGTCGCTATGCGTGTTAATATAAAGGAAAAAAACTACCTAACGTACTGCGACTTTGGTCGCAGTTGATAGCCGCAGCCTTAGTAAAAAGCTGAAACGACTTTGGACGCAGTTGATGGCGGCAATGTTTTAATCAACAACAACACTGCGACATTGATCGCTATGCGTGTTAATATAAAGGAAAAAAACTACCTAACGTACTGCGACTTTGGTCGCAGTTGATAGCCGCAGCCTAGTAAAATACAATGCGACTTTGGTCGCAGTTGATGGCGGCAATGTTTTAATCAACAACAACACTGCGACATTAGTCGCTATGCGTGTTAATATAAAGAAAAAAACTACCTATCGTACTGCGACTTTGGTCGCAGTACATGTAATGCGACCCTAGATTGAAGTTGCTGGCCATCTTTATCAATAACAACACTGCGACCTTGGTTGCAATTAACCATGTACAACGAGACAAAGTCTCTGACTACATTATAAACAAAAAAAATTAAACTATAAAGTAGCATTAAAACTTTAAAGTACAACTACAAACAAAAATAATACAGTAGAAATCAAAGCATGATAATAAATCTGATTATAATTACACGCCAGTGTCAGAAATCAACTTAATCTCTCTACACTGTGCGACCCTGGTCGCACTTCATAAAAAAATTGAAGTCTTTGTTCCTTCGAGATGGAAGCAACCCAAAGCTACTTCTTCTGCCAAAAAAAATTAAATAGTAAGAATTTTTAAGATTAATCGTTAGAAAAAAAAATTATTAACAGGTTTAATGTAATACCAATAACGGACAACCAGTCCTGTAATGGCCCAGCTCTTGGCAGTTACCACATCTTCGATGCTTAACTTCCTTCTGAGAAATAGAATCTTCAAAACCAGACTTAAGCCTGGATGCAGCTCTAGGCCTCCCCTTGGTTGGTACAGGACCAATTGGATCACGTATATTCAATTCTTCACCATCTCGCAATACGACAACGGATCCACTGGAACCAACCGCAGTTTTAGGCTGTGATGAACGATCATTTCCTGACATTGCTCTGTATTCTCTAGTTGTATCTTGGGCAAAACTTTCCAAAACTGCCTCCAACTTTGAAATATTTTCATCAGAATCAGCGACCATGTTCACAATTGCATTAAATTTTGAATGAACTGTCAACAATCTAGCCGTCCGTGGAGTGCCTTGACTGGGAAAAAGCCTCATGCCATTTTCAATTGCAATGTTTTTGTAACGAGCATCCAACCTCCATCTCTGAAGTATATATGATTCCGGTATATGTGTAACGTGATTGCGCCACAAAATACACAGAATATGTCCACATAGGATACCCTCTGTTTCAAATAACGAGCAACTGCAAGAAACATGAAGTTCCTCTCGTTTATCATAACTGACCTTTTCCCACCTGTCTTTTGGTTCTGAAAAATTACCAACCAAATATATTGATCCAGGTTTGTCATGTTCCACCTCTTCTGAAAACAGTGTAATTACAACTGCCCATTCATTTTGGAACAACTGAAAAATCTTCGGTGTATACAACTTCGAAACCTGTATCTCATATGGATTGGATGTACAATTGGGCACAGAATTCAAACCCCTAAAATCTTGAAGAGATTCAGATGCACGACGGGAAGCAACGGCTTTATCATATTGGTGAACAAATTCCACTAGTTTAGTGTTTGAGTTAACAAAACCATCAAAGAAGGAATTAATACTCTCGGACCTCTGACTGGTTGTCATTCCAGCACAGAAAACATCCTTCAGATATGCATTAACCCAGTGTCCACGAAGCCTGTACATCTTCATCAACCAACTGTCATCTTCTTCTTCTAACTGATATTTTTCACTCATCAGACGCCATCTTTCCTCACAAGTCCTTATATCGCGGGAGGTGTACCAAGCATGAAAATCGGAGACCATATCTTCTCCATACTTGTTTGCCATTGGGATTTGTTACTCGGCAATATGTTTCCGCACATGCCAGAAACAGTAACGATGCCGAGAAGTTGGGAAAACAATCTTGATGGCGTCACCAATCTGCGCATCCTGATCAGTAATAATCAGCTTGGGTTCAACTCCATGCATGCACTTGAGCCATTTTTGGAATAACCAAACAAAAGTATCCCTCTGCTCATCAGCAAGCAAAGCACAGCCGAACAAAATTGACTGCCGGTGATGATTTACTCCAGTGAATGGAGCAAATGGCAAGCTCAAGTGATTAGTTCTGTATGTGGTGTCAAAAACGATCACATCACAGAAGGTAAGATACGAGGAAATAGCTCTTCCATCAGCCAAAAAAATGCTTCTCAGTGTGCCCGCGTTATCGACTTCACTTGAAAAGAAGAATTCTGGATCGGTCTCGGCTTTCTCTTGAAAATATTTAATAATAGCAATAAACTCATCACCGCAGTTATTTCTACATTGACGAGTGAAATCGATAACTTGTTGAGGGCGCACTTCTTCAAAGCCTTCTCCCTGGCTCATTGCATTCACAACGCGGGAAATATTTGAAGGCCGCATTCCAACATCAACCAGATTGCTCATAATGCTTCTGCTAATTGTTGAACGATGAGACTGGTGAGAGTAATGGTGATGTACCTTATCAGGGCTAGACAATTCATGTGAATGAGTATCAACAAATTTTGTGATAACCCAATATCGACTTGAGTCCGAAAATAAACGAAGACGGATATGCATCTCAGCAGGACAACCTACTCTAGTGTTAACTCGACGATGCACTGTAAGCCCATCTTGTCTTTTGTCACATAATTTCTTCAGACCTTCCTTGTTGCAGCAAAATTTTCTGCAAATAATCTCATGTGGAGGCTTCCGTGACTTATCTGTACCTTTTCTTCTCACGCTAAAACCTCTATTCCTTGCAAAAGAATTGTAGAAATTGTATGCTTCCATATGCGACAAGAACTGTTTCCCTAAAAACTTATCTGAGCTTCCAGACATTTCTCCATGTGCATTCATATCCTACCAAAAAAAAAATTACACCAATTAAATGAATAAAATATAAGTTACATAAATGCGACCAAGGTCGCATAACAGATGAAAAATAATTTACTTCTTATCAATTACTGCGACCAAGGTCGCAGTTAACCGTATGAGAAGAAATCTATATTACTTCTTATTCAAGACTGCCACCAAAGTCGCAGTTATGAAATCTATAATACTCCTTATTAAAGACTGCGACCTAAGTCGCAGTTATCAGTATGTGAATAAATCTATATTATTCCTTATTAGATCGCAGTTATCCGCATGTGAAGAAATCTATATTACTCCTTACTAAAGACTATGACCTAAGTCGCAGTTATCCGTATGTGAAGAAATCTATATTACTCCTTATTAAAGACTGCGACCTAAAACGCATACCCTAGAAAAAAAGAATTCACAGCCGGAGATTATTTTCAAATAAGATTGCGACCGAATATTAAAACGGTCGCAGTACCTCATAGTCTAAAGAGAAAAAAAATCAATATTTCAAAAATTGTTTTTAAAATATATATAAACAATAAAAACCTGTTGATCGGCATGCAGAGATGTCAACCCTTCAAGATTTTCAATATTCTGAGAGAAAGTAGATCCACATGTAATATCTTCCAAATTAAGATCGTCGGTATACTGCTCAGACGTCGACATTAAAGCTTTTTGAAAAAAAATTGATCTAAAAAGATTTTATATTTTCAGAAAAAAAGTTTATCGCAGACTGAAAAGATGAAACTATATCTTTCAAAAAGAGGTCAGGAAAATAGGGTGAAAAGTAATTTATATAGAATACCCTATAAAGAGCGGCAAAAAAAAGGGGGGAAAAATAATAATAAACAATAATCAAGGGAACGCTCTAAGAGTTGCTTTTCATAAGGGGTATTTGGTAATTTAACAGTCGCCTAAAAGCGTGCCGCAACTCAGTGACGTGACAATTTGAGCCACGTCAGCGCAGGCTGAGAGAGTTTTCTCAGCCTGCCGGCTGATATCCATTTTTCTCATATATATATATATATATATATATATATATATATATATATATATATATATATATATATATATATATATATATCCCTCATGATATATCCCTCATGATCATGAGTGTATATAGAAAATTTTATGAGTATACATTTAAATACAAGAAGAACGCATATATGAGCATATATATATCTTTTTAAAATTATATTGATATTTTAGTAGGGAGAGTAGGTGTGCATGAGATGATGAAGTGGAGGCTAGGATTTCTTTGATTCAAACACTTTGCGAAGTGTGTGTGTGTGAGAAAGAGGATTAATGTCATGACCCAGTATCCAAATTAAGGACAAAAGGCAAGTGATAAAGGCTGACGACACATTCATAGGGTGAACTAGTCTCTAGAGTGCTAAGTCCAACTAACTTGTACACATAAACCTGCTACAACAATAATAATACATATACAACATGCATTTATGACCATGAATAATTAATCAAATTTTAAGATAGATCAAATGTCCAACGAAGTGGTCCAATAAAATGAAGAAAAATATCCAGATCCAAAAGTCATCAAAGTATCATCATCAGAGTACAAATAAATCAGAGTAGTAATACATAAACTCTCATAAACTAAATTAAATAAATACGATAAAACTAGAAAAAAAAATTGCAGCGATAAAATCACAATCACTGGCGTTCAATTGGATCCTCGTAGAGAGCTTCCTCCCCTTCTACAAAATAACCTATACTATCTATAGGGCATGAGCAATGCAAACCCACGGGAGTCAAAATCTCCCACAAGCATGTAAAATGAGAGAAAGTGCACTGTATGTTACATGTGTACATGCTACAGTACTACTATAAAAGAAATCTTGATAAAAAATCTCGTGAATAAAACAATAAATAGAAATAAGTCATCACTGTAGAACCAACTATGATACTCAAATATGTATCATAGCATATGTCTCTAATCTTATCGATTATTATTAACCTAACTAATGTGATACTTAGTTGCGTCTCATACCACATTGTTTTTTTCACATATCAAATAATATTATCATTTGTTATAAATCCTTGGTAATGAAGTGTAAGTGTTTTAGAAGGATACCGTGTATGCCTAGTACCATGGTCTAACATTCCTGGCACTGAAGCAGGACATGCCACAAAGTTCTGACAACTGATAACTGAATTACTGATAACTGACAACTGATAACTCAGTAGCCAATACTACCTTGGCTCTCCATGGTAGAACCTGACTTCGACTAACCTTCCTCAGTCTTTCCACAACACACGATATGTATTATCAAGTAATTACCCTTTTTCTCAGGTTGTAATGTCTTTTATTAATATACCAATTATGTGAATCATTATTAAAACATAATAGCGACTGTATTTCTCTAACTGTCGCTGATGTCACTAATAACTAATAACTGTAGTAGAATAGTGGAGTTATAGAGTCACTAATCACTGAGATCAATCAATAACTATTGAAATATTTTGTAGATATAAAATCGCTAATATCAATGATTCACTGTTACAATAATTGTTTATTAATAACTGAATAATTGAAATAGTTAAGAACAACTAACTCCTTTACTTCTCAAATTCTCAACTCTTTCAATTGGATATCTCACAAAGAGATTATGAAGTGATGGAACACGATGAAGTGTCATTAAGTATTTCACAATACATTATGGAGCAAACTACATTTCATAAATATTAACACCACATATAAAACTCGAAAGAGTAACCTACTAAATTAGTAACAAGAACTCCACAAACATGATTCTTATGCATATCTTAACCTTAATATGCCACCTATAACTACTTACTATCTTTTAATCATACTTTATTTTCTGAAATTTTGACGCTCAATGAAGTTATTGTCCTTTGACTTTTTTTAATATAAGTTTCAAAGTTCATCTCTTCATAAGACTAGTATATTGATATGTAGCATACTTCATTACTGAAGGCGTTATTTCATTTTATTCTTTAACCTGCACATGATGTATTATTTTTAGCATATGGTTAAAGTTAAAAGGATTATTTTCTAACTGGATATAGTTTTGAAATGAAATCCTTGTCAAATTAGCTCACAAAACTCAGCATCTATGACGTAGCAGTTCTTATGTAGATAATCCACTAAGCTAAATTTGGCATGCTTAACTATATTTAGATTGTTGCATGCATACATGCCCTATTAAATTGCACATGTACCTAGTTTATAAAGTGAAATATGATATTTTGCAAATTGTAGGCGGTAATCCTAAATCATGAATTTTTTGTATATTGCACCTTAATCTAAATGCAATAATCTTCCAATTATTGTCCTGAAATAAGTCAATCCACAAGCCAAAGTTATACATCAATGCTAAAAAAAAATGTTCTATTTTGTCTCTGTCTATCTGGTTATAGGTTCATGAATCTTTTATTATAATCAAAAGTTTGAATCTATCTTCTAAATGGCTACAAATTTGATCCTCTATAAATTGGTAAAGCCAAGGAACTATCATGCGAGATATATCCTGTCATGGAATTTCATATGCCAATTGGTAGGTACCGAATCACATAATATCAATTATAATTTTTTTTAAACTGCAAAGGCCAGAGAAGAACAATAAAATTAGGAAACATTTGAAAAAAAAAAGTCAAGATTAAGATTCCACACTCTTTAAGAAGAATAACCTATGAGTTATGATGATTGAAAAAGAACATTCATGAGTTAAGCATTTAAAAAAAAAGATGTTTATAGCACGAAGTATTAACAAAACCTAAAAGCATCTGAAACATTATTGGATATAAAAGTTAATTAAGCAAGACAGTCTTATGATGATTTTTCCATTGATAAATAAACAAAGTAATTATGAGTTCAAAAGATCCTAAATAGACAGCTTCAATGGATTAAAACTAACTGAAAGTGATATATCGTAAACCAAAATGAATTGCCACATTGCAAATCAATTTAAAATCAGATCGATCAAATCAAACACAGAACAAATCAAAATAAATTTTCTAACAATAAAACAAAGCAAAGCTAGTGATCCATCCAAATTAGTGGAGAAAAATATGCTTGTCTTTATGAGGTTGAGGAAGGGGAGAAGAAAAACGAGATGGAGAATCACGTTGAATCCAATGAAAAAGCGTCTTCGGCGACCGAAAAGTCTCTCTACTTCAAACCCTAATTTCTCAAGTGTTTCCAATAACAAATGACGGCTGGAGTATTAAGAGGTGAAGAAAAAACAAAGGATTAGTCATTAATTCCGTATTTAAGTCTAAACAACCAAATACCCTTCGCTAGAAAAGACCTCAAAATAATATGAAAATATTTTAAAAATTCTAAAAAAATTATGAGGATCAAAAAGTTCATCTACACTAAAAGCTAATTCAAAACAAAAATGGGCGTGCCAGCTCATATCCATCCTAATTCAACCCGAAAAATTAGAAAAACCAAATAGTTATTAAAAAAATTAGTTTTAAAAGTTAGAAAAAATATATAATATAATAATACAACACATTAATTAAGATTAGAGAGAATATTACAATCATACCCAACTAACAAAAAATTTCATCCTCAAAATTTAGAATAAATAACGAGCGCAGGAAAGGAAAGAATGACACATGTGGATCAAGGAAAAGAGATGCGGGTATTAGAATCAAATGTCATCTCTCTGGAACAAGGAATTAGAGAGACCCGATTAACAAGATTCAAGGAAAGATGAATTCATATGAAAGAAAGGAGATAAATGCATGTTATATTATATTGCAGTAGTTACTAGCCCTAAGATTTTTGTCTATATCAAAATCATATAGGAATATGACCCCTAATACCTAAGCTCTGATACAAAAAAAACTATCACGACCTCGCATCCAAAACTAAGGACAAAGGCACGCGACGAAGGCTGACGACACATCCGCAAGGGTGAACTAGTCCCTATAGAGTGCTAAGCCCAACTAACATGTATACATAAACCTGCTGCAATAATAATAATAATAATACATATATCACATGCATTTATAATCAGAAACAATTAATTGAATTGTAAGATAGATCAAATGACTAACAAAATGGTCCAACAAAATGAAGCAAAATATTCAGATCTAAAAGTCATCAAAGTATTATCATCAGAGTACAAATAATCTAGAGTAGCAATATTTAAACTCTCATAAACTAAATGAAATAAATAAGATAAAACTAGGAAAATCTGCAGCGATAAAATCACAATCATTTGTGTTCAACTGGATCTTCATAGAGAGCTTCGTCCCCTTCTACAAAATAACCAGTACTATCTGTAGGATCTGAGCAATGCAAACCCATGGGAATCAACATCTCCTACAAGCATGTAAAATGAGAGAAAATGCACGTGTATATTACATATGCACATGCTACAATACTACTGTAAAAGAAATGCTTGATAAAAAATCACATGAATAAAATAGTAAATGAAAAATAACTCATCACTGTAGAAGCAACAATTGATACTGAAAGATGTATAACTTAGCATATGCCTTTAATCTTGTTGATTTTTATTAACCTAACTAATGTGGTCTAATATTCCTGTACTGAATCAGGACAGGCCGCAAAGCCCTGACAACTGATAACTGAATAATTAACAACTGACAATTGATAACTAGGTAGCCAATACTACTTTGGTTCCCCGTGGTAGAACCTAACTTTGGTTAATCTAGCTAAGTCCTTCCAAAATACACGATGTATATTATCAGGCAATTACCCCTTTTTACTCAAGTTGTAGTGTCTTTTATTAATATACAAATTATGTGAATATTATTCAAATATAGTAGCGATTGTATATCTCTAACTCTCGCTGGTGTCACTAATAACTGATAATTGTTGTAGAATACTGGCGTTATAGGGTCACTAATCATTAAGATCAATCAATAACTGTTGAAATATTCTGGAGATATAAAGTCGCTAATATCGATGATTCACTATCACAATAATTGTATATTTATAACTGAATAATTGAAATAGTTAAGAACAACTCATTCCTTTACTTCTCAAATTCTCAACTCTTTCAATTGGATATCTCATTAGCGGAGTATGAAGTAATGAAATACGATGAAGTGTTATCAAGCATTTCCTAATACATTATGGGGCTGTTTGTTTCGTGTAAAAGTCCGTAAATCGTAAATGACTTACAACCCAGTTACAACTACGGCGTTTGTTTGGACCGTAATTCGTAAAGGGCTTACACAATCCAATTATCACTCACTTGCAACCCAATTACCACTCACTTACAGCCCAGTTACAGTTAATTTTGTGGTCATGCAAATTTATATTATTTTTTATGTTAATATTAAAATTTTTTAATATTTAGCATTTTTAATATTTATTTGCAATATTAAAACTTTTTAAATTACAAAATAGTTAATTTTGTGGTCAACTTTTCACTTACGACTTATACATTACGACAACCAAACATCGTAAAACATAATACACTTTTCCACTTGCAATTTTATATTACCAACCAAACACCATAAAGCTTACATGCATGTAACTCATTTACAACTGTAAAAGACTTTACCAATTACAACTTACGAATTATGGCCAGTTACGACAACCAAACAGGCCCATGTAGTAAACTACTTTTCCATAATGATTAACACCACATATAAAACTCGAAAAGTAGCATAATAAATTAGTAACAAGTACTCCACCAACATGATTCTCATGCATAACTTAACCTTAACATGTCACCTATAACTACTTGCTATCTTTTAATCATACTTTATTATCTGAAATTTTGACGCTCAATGAAGCTATTGTCCTTTGACTTCTTTTAATATAAGTTCCAAAGTTCATCTCTTCACAAGATTAGTATATTGATATGTAACATACTTTATTACAAAATGTGTTATTTTATTTCCTTCTTTGACATGCAAATGATGTATTATTTTTAGCATATGGTTTATAGTTAAAAGGATTATTTTCTAACTGGATATAATTTTGAAATGAAACCTGTGTCAAATTGGCTCACAGAACTCATCAGCTATGACATTGTAATTCTTATTTATGTAGATAATCCCCACAAAGCCAAAGTATTGAAACATGATTAACTATATTTTGATTGTTGCATGCATACATGTCCTATTAAATTGCACATGTATCTATGTTATAAGTGAAATATGATATTTTATAATTTGTAGGCGGTAATACTAAATCATGAAATTTTTATATATCACACCTTAATCTAAATGCAATAGTTTTCCAATTAATGTCCTGAAATAAGTCGATCTACAAACCAAGGTTACATATCTATGCTAAAAAAAAAATGTTCTTTCTTGTCTCTGTCTATCTGGTTATAGCTTCACGAATCTTTTATTATAATAAAAAATTTAAATCTATCTTCTAAATAATTGCAAATTTGATCCTCTATAAATTGGTAAAGCCAAGGCATTACCATGCGATATATGTCCTGTCATAGAACTTCATACGCCACTTCGCAAGTACAGAATCATGCAGTATCAGTTACAATTTTTTTAAACTGCACAAACCGGAGAACAACAGTAAATTAGGAAACATTTAAAAAAAGAGTCAAGACTAAGGTTTCACACTCTTTAAGAAGAATAGCCAGCCATCAGGTAAGCATTTGAAAGAAAAGTGGCTTATAGCACCAAGTATTAACAAAACCTAAAAGCATCTGGAATATTATTAGACATAAAAATTCATTAAGTAAGACAGTCTTATGATGATTTTTCATTAATAAATAAACAAGGTAAATATGAGTTCAAAAGATCCTATAGTAGCTTGCTTCAATGGATAAATACTAACTGAAAGCGATATATCGTACCCAAAACGAAGTGCCACATTACAAGTCCATTTAAAATCAGATCGATCAGATAAACAAATAAAACACAAAACAAATCACTAGAAATCTTTTAAAAGTAAAACAAAACAAAGCTATTGATCCATTCAGTAGAGAAAAAATAATGCTTGTCTTTGCGAGGTCGAGGAAGGGGAGAAGAAAACAAGATGAAGATCACGTTAAATCTGATGGAAAAGCGTCTCCGACATCTGGTAAGTCTCTCCACTTCAAACCCTAATCTCTTAAGTGTTTCAACAGTAAATGACGATTGGAATATTTAAGGGATGAAGAAAAAGTAAGAGTTTCGTCATTAATGTGTGCGATTATTTAAACCCAAAGAAGTAATAAGTAGCCTCAAAAAATTAGTTAAGATTTCTTAGATAAATTTAACATCAAATGAAAAGTCTAAAATATAAAATTAACTTTTCAAGTATTACAAATTTACCGCAACAATTAGTTAGTATACCCATGCAATTAGTAAGTACACCCAACCACTATAACTTTAATTCTTCTTCACACTCAACCTATAAATCCTAAAAATTTTAACGTTTTTTGAAAAGTTTTCCATCAATTCTTTCTTGTCGCCTATGCATGATCCTCACCCTCCCCAATGTTAAGTTTGCTGGTTCCAGTCACTTGCGATTTGAAAAAGAATTGCTGCAAAAACAAAAGCTCGGAAAAATTATGCCAAGAAAATAATGCTCATAAAGTTCTCACGTCTACATATTTCCCCTATTCCCCGAAAAAACTCTTCATGCCACATCCTGTGAAACACCTATTTTTGAGAAATTATTCTATTCCAATTCAATGATATGCTGACTATGCTCAAAAAACACACACACACACACGACCAGAGGGGGGGGGGGGGGGTCGGCGGGGAGGGTGGTGGACATTGCCTTTCTAGCTAAGTAGCTAAGTCAAGCATGCAGTCTTTTTTTTTTTCTTTTTCCCACCCTCATTTCTCACTTTTACATCCATATTTCCCGGTTGCAGGTGTTACAGTAATTTTTTTTAATGTTTGCTATTAAAATATTAATATTTAATATTGTGATAATGTTTTTAAAATTAATTTAATTTTAAATATTTTTATAAAATATATTTAATAATTAATAATTAAGAAATTAATATTTAAATAATTTAATAAAATTTACTATTTCAATATTTTTTAGTATTTTAAATTTAAATTTTCTAAAGATATTTTAATATATTATTTTAGTTAGTTTTTAATATTATTTTAATAATTTATTTTTAGTTATTATTTTATTACTTTTATATTAGTTTAATGTTTTTATTACATTTAATATTAATTGACAAGTTTATTATACATTTTAATTTTTATTAACAAATTTAATTTAATAATATTGGTATTATTTAAGTCACTTAACAGTCAATTTTGTATGCAATTTTTTCGCTCACACTTTACATTACTAACCAAACACAGTAAAATACAATATATTTTTCCACTTATACTTCCACGATACAACCAAATACCGTAAACTTTATTTGCACAAATCTCAATTTCCCACTTACTCTTTAACATTTCTCATTCTTATTTCTCACTTGTACATTTCTTCTCATTTGAAGCAAACAAACAAGCACTATGGGCTATGGAACATTATCACCAAGACATCCTCTACAATGTGTTTCTTATAACAATTAACATTTCTGTGAACTTTATTTATATCTTAATTGTCATTTGTCATTGATCATTGATCATTTGACCACAGAAAATAGTCAATTATTTATCCAACCTACTGAAATCAGTATGAAATAATGTTTATCTCTCTATCATGTAGGAAACAGATCCAAGTTTGGAAAGCAATTCTAATGACCTAGATCCGATCACATGACTTAATTTCCAGTGAAGTTCTATATCACATATACTGTATTTTGAGTCATCTTTTGGAATTTATTTAATGCAATGCTTAGATCAATTCTAAAGCTCACTCCTTCACTAGACACCTAAAATAGTAGCAAATGTTCCCTTTGACGTAACAAGGGGCCTTCTCGAGAGTCGAGACTAACACTAGTCAGTGCAACGAGTCCAGGAGGGTGCTGTAATAGAGAAATTGCTGCGATGATAATAAGATTGGGGAAAAGAGAGGGGTTCCTGCACATCGAGCTCGTTTATGTAGAATTGCAAGGCCTATTATGGAGTCATCTCTCCAGTCCTCTCGATATTCCACCTGCGCTACACCATACGATTAGAACAAACCAATATATTCAAATAGATATATTTTCTTAAATTGAGTATACTGAATTTTATTTACATCCAAGTGATAGCTGACCACCCAACTGAATGGTCTGTCTGAAGGTGTGCCGACCAACAAACAGTTTCTCCTAAGATTATAACTGATGAAACATCGTGAGCACGTGTTAAATAACTAACATATACGTAATTAATATTATATAAGTACAAACAAATAGATTACTCAGATTATCTGCAAGAGTGCACTCTATCCTTGAAACTTTGAAGTTTGCATCGTAGAAACTTTATACAGCTCCCGTATAAAAATGCGAGCACAACACTACCCCAGGACATGGCAAGGATACTAGTTGAGTACCAATTCCTACATAAGATTTATAAACAATACACTGAAAATTAGGATGTTATCCTTGCGCACAAGTAAAGAATTCAATTAGATACATTTTTATCTATTTTCACTTGAATGCTCCGTTGGTGTAATACTCATCTCAAGTGAGAGTGAGATTTGTTGAGTCAACTTGTGATGCTTGAACAGAGAAGAGATGCATTGTGTATGGATACACATATGATGTTAACATATTGTGATACATCTCCTCTCTTTGTGTCAAATTGATAGGATTGTTAAATATTAGTGCCATCTAAATACTTAGTAGAAAAAGAAGTGTAAACCTGAATAAAATTCACGATTACTTATGTATTATGTACTGAGGCATGAAGCCTATTGATTCATTGTCCAAATCGAGCTTACGTGTGAATTTTTCATGCATTTGGTGGTTCACAGTATCTTTCTCCACATATAACTCTATCGAATTCACACCCTGGTACAATTCAAGCATTGCTTTTGTGTCATCATTTGATATTCACAATGCTGCAAACGCTCTTGTGCGACTAGCCAGTTGCATGTCTAGTGAATTTGATGCTCGTTTGGATGAATTTTGGTGATTTAACAAATTTTATACCGATTGATGATTGATTTTCTTACAATCACGGATTTTACTACTCTATTAACATATATTGGGTTATTATCCCTATCTATTATTATTGTACCATTAAACCAACAAAGAAGAGGGACATTGACACTAGACATTGTACCTAATTTAGCGGACAGAATAAAAAGTTTTCAAATTGCTCTAGCGATATTAATAATAATACTAAGGCACAAAAAAAACTTCAGATTGACAATGGCACTTAGCTCAAATTAAACTCTATCACCGAATAAGGCCCACTCATAGCGGAGATAAACTATCCTTCCTTCGGTCAAAATTTGAGATAGAATTACAAATATTTGTTAATATTCCCTAAATTTTACAAAATTAAAATGAATCATGATAAATAGAGACCATGGCAGAGGAAGAAAGAGAGAGGATAGTGGGTCCGACTGAGTTAGAGGGAGATAGAGGAGAGTGGGAGAGAGAGAAGAGAGATAGAGAGACCTGACAGAGTGAGCATGTGAGCCGAACGGTTGGGGGGAGACCGCGTTAGCGACGACAGGGTCAGGGTGGCAGCGGTACGGGGGCAACGACGACAAGTAGGGAAAGAGAGAAAAGGCGGTGTGGCAGCGGCGGCGAAGCAACAGGGTCAGAGCGATAGCGGAGGCAATAAGTAGAACAGAGAGAGGAGAGATAAAGAGTATGGAGTGAGGGAAGCATTACTGGCAGCGGGGCAACTGCAGCGCGACAACAACGACGACAGTGGTACGGGATCGGGGCTATGGCAGAGAGAGGGGAGAAGAGTAAGAAAGGGGATAATGACTTTGTGAAGGAGAGAGTTAGAAGGGCAGAGTTTTATAGGCGTGGGACCCACTTAAATTTCAGTTCTGCTGAGAGTTGCAATTTTTTTCTAAGTGTTCTTTGTCCAGAGTTGGCAACCTTGAACAAAGAACACACGGAAAAATTTAGCTCAAGTCTGCTTTGTCCAGGGTTGCCAACCCCGAACAAAGCAAAAGAATATATATATATTATTGGATTTGTCTGGGGTTGGCAACCCTGGACAGGTTGATTTGGGTAAAAAATTCGAATTGTGCTTTGTCAGGGGTTGCAACTCCCTACGAAGTAAAAAAGAAAAAAAAAACTAACAAAGGCTTTGTCCCGGGTTAACCCGGAACAAGGCCAAAAAAAAAAAAAAATCTTTGTCTGGGGTTGATAACCTCGGACAAAGAACTATATAGTAATAAAAAAAAATAAGCTTCATCCAATAATGCCAACCCAGGACAAAAAAAAACAGACCCTTATTGGCCCGGAGGCCTTCCTCTCTAGTTTTGATGATGATTAACTCATGTAGTTATGTTTACTAATAATCTTGTGATTTTAGTTTCAGATCATATAACAAGATATTAGTTGGTGATTGCTTCAAAAAGAGGAATTTGGAAGCTTTCACTTGGTGATTCCAGGGCCCGAGCATCAAGATCTTACATAGCCTTGCTCGTTGGATCACGGCGTTTTTGGATCGGGTCGACTTGAAGATGAAGATCGTCAAGAAGACTTAGGTATCCATAGTTTAGTTTAGTGTGTTTTAGATTCATGTGTAAAGATAAGAATAGTTGATATGCTCAAGTGCACAACACACACGTTTTATGTTTGGATATTGGTTTTTCGGTTTTGGTTTAACCAATATTTGTTTTCATGAATAGTTGATCAAAACAAGTTTAATTGGTTTATGTATAGTAGTTGCAAATTGTTTTAACTTCCGCATTTAGTTTCTAGATTAGCATTATCACCTATTCATCCCCCCCAAGGTGATTTACAACCCTCACCAGCGCGGGCGCCACGATGGTGACGCCACGCCACCGACATGGCGTGTCAATTGTTTGTTTTTGGAATAACTTTTGGGAGGTGTCAATATTTAGAATTATTTAATAAAATGAATTTTTTTTAAAAAAATTACCCTTTAAAAATATTTTTAAAAATTAGATTATTTTGAAAAAATGCCAAACAAAGAGAAGAAGGGAAAAGAAAAAGAAATTTCGCCTTAAAATGTGATTGTTATTCAAATTCAAATCTCTCCTCTCCCATGGCCTCCCCCGCCTCCACCGTCGTGTGGCCGCGCCTCCTCACCCCATCCCATATCGCCAACCTCATCCGCCAGCAGAAGAACCCTTCCGCCGCCCTCCACCTCTTCACGGCCGCCCCACTCCTCTACCCCACCACCTACCGCCACACCCCAGCCGTCTACTCCGCCCTCCTCCCCCATCTCCTCCCCTCCTCGCCCCACCTCCTCCCCCTCCTCCGCCACCTCATCCTCCACTCCCCTCCCTCCCCCTCCCTTGACCCCCTCCTCTCCCGCGCCGTCCCTTCCCTCCCCCCCGTCGCCGCCCTCTCCCTCCTCCGCCTCCTCCCCCTCTCCTCCCTCCCCCGCTGGCCCCTCTCCTTCCACTCCGTCCTCGCCCTCCTCATCTCCCACGACCTACTCCCCTCCGCCCTCCACGTGCTCGACGAATTTTCCCAACGAAACACCCAGGCCAGAATCGGCCTCAAATCCCTCAACCTCATCATTCACACCCTCTGCCGCCTGGGCCGCGCCGACCTCGCCCTCCACGTCTTTATGGAGATTAAAGAACAATGCTTCTACCCGGACCGGGACACGTACCGGATCCTGATGCGGGGGCTGTGCAACGCCGGGCGGCTCGAGGACGCCACCCACCTGCTCTACTCCATGCTGTGGAGGATCTCGCAGAAGGGATGCGAAGCAGATGTCATTGTGTACCGAATGCTTCTCGAGGCGCTGTGTAAGGATGGGAGGGTGAAGGAGGCGGAGGACGTGCTTGGTAAGGTGCTGCTGAAGGGGTTGCGGTCGCCCGGGAGGCGGAGGGCGTTCAGGAAGCCGGAGCTTGAGGGGCTGGACCTGGAGGAGATGAAGAAGAAGATTGATGAGGCGTTGGTGGTCGGAGGGGTTCGGAGTCTCAAGAGCTATGCGGCGGTGATTGGGGATCTTTATGATGAAGGGAGGGTGGGGAATGCAGATAAGTTGTTTGATGAAATGATTGGGAGAGGGTTCCGCCCGACAGTGGAGATGTTTGAGAGGAAGATAGAGGCATTGTGTAGAGGAGGGAGGGTGGAGGATGGAGTGAGGGTGTTGGAGGTGGAGATGAAGGAGAGGGGCTGCGTTTCGAGCATCGGGGCTTATAATTTAGTCATGGAGGGGCTTTGTAGGGAGAGGAAGTCGAGGAGGGCGGTTGAATACTTGGAGAGGATGGAAAGGCAGGTGGGTAGCGTCCCAAGGAAGGAGAGTTTTGAGATTTTGGTGGGTGGGTTGTTGAGTGAAGGCCTGTTTGTTGATGCGGCGGCGGTTTTGGAGAGGATGGCGAGGAGGAAATATTGGCCCGGGAGTGAGGTTTACAGTGAAGTTATTCGAGGTCTTTGCACCCTTGGAGGAGGTATGAAGCTGTGTTGTGGTTAGAGGAAATGGTGAGCCAAGGGAAGGTGCCGGAGGTCTCTGTGTGGAGCTCGCTGGTGTCCATGGTGTGTACCGATTACGATTCTGCAGCACTTGTGTCGTGTTTGTATACCTTGACAGATGTTTGAACGCAGAGCTTAGATGCACATGAATATATTTTTTCTGTGAAACAAATTCCTCCAATGAACAAGATGACTGCTTGGTTGCAGGATCTCAGTTCTCCTGCAGGATGGGGAATTCTTGTGTCCCTCGATTATTCTCAAAAGTGAATAACCAAGAAAGTTCGCATGCAGAGCAACTAACTTTTTATTAAATTCTAAGAAGAATCAACAAGTTCAAGTTGCTCGAGTATTTTGCAGAAGAAGCTTGAATAATCTTTAGCATGATATACTGAAACTCAAGCTCAGCTGAATCTGCCCCAGCAGAAAATCAATCAGTCCTGAAGGAGCAAAGATAGGTGATCCTTTTCTTCATTTCTTTTCTTTTTCTTTGCTCCCCTCAAGGTCACTTATGCCACTACATTGGAAGGTAGGAGAGAGATCAGCCCCTGAGATCTGGTTCAATCATGAAGCAGTGGGCTGGGATATAGGAGGTCCTAGGATTAAAACTGGCCTATGGCCTTTCATCAAAATATATAAATAAAATGAAAGGTAGGAAAAATCAGAGAAGAGCTTTTAATGTATATCCTTTCTGACATTACTGGGAATTAGGAATACGGTTTACTGTTAATATATCCTTAATGCAGGCCATTTTAGCTGATTGCCAACCTTTTTCACTTCCAAAATTTCTAATGTGTCTTAGAAAGGAACCTGAGCAGCAACCCCAAAAATGGTCATAAATTGAAATTACATGACAAGGGCTAAAAGTTGATAGTTTAGATTGCTAAACTTCTAGGCTGCTATTTTCTGCATGTTGTTAGAAGCTTTCAACACAAAAGCACCATCACTATTTTTTTTTGTCTTTGCCTGGTCAAATATTGAGACTCTTAGAAGTAACACAGACGACGATTCAAGCTGTAAATAGTTCTGGAAGCCAAACAACATTATGCAACAGATTGGTATGGTACAGATACATATCATCCGAGAGTAGGTTGGTTTGGTTTTCATTTCAAAGAAGGCATGTTACTGGTCTGATTTCAAATATTGCCATCTGAAAGTTTGATCTGGAATTTTATTGCCTCATAGTTGTAAGCTAGAATGTCTCTTCATGTCGCAGATGGTTGAGGCACTGAGAAGAATATGTTTGGATAAAAAAACAGCAATGTGGATTCCCCTTCCCCCTAGCATTTGAATGGGTTTCTTCCACATGTTCCTTGATGTCACGGAAGAATTGACATTTGAGAGACTGTCTTGCATGGAAGAGAGAGGAGAGTAACGATCTGGATCTTCAGAGAAACCTGCTCCAGGAAGGAGAAGACTACAGTTTGTTGTCCCAGGAAGTCTGTAAGAAACTTCATAAACGGTACTTTTTCTTCTGAGACGTGTTATTTTGAATCAATTTTTACTTGTGATGATCATTTTCATACAAAATCTTTCTTAACTGAAATTTCTCCAACTATTATAACAATTTGATTCATTTTTCTTTTCCCTATTTCTGAGCAGTTTTATGTATCCTTGCTTTAGGTTTCTTGTGTGGTTTAGTTTGGGCTATACATATTACTGGAGATTTGATAGTAATTTATTTGGTTATCCAAATATGCAAACTCACATTTTGTGACTTTAAATTCTGAATGTTCGATTCTGTTTTCCAAGAACTTTTGCAGGCTTCATATGCAAATGGTGAATCATGCTTGTTGGTATAGACTATGATGTGAAACAGGGTTTACGGATTTTAAAAAAAGTTGAAGTTACTTAATGGATAAATGAAAAGGCCTTTCATCTTTTCGGATCTCATACCGCACGCTCTTTGATCTTGACCTCACACCGCTTTACGTTCGATATTAACTTTAGAGTTTGGGTTTCACACAATACGCCTCTAAAGGAGAGGAAAAAAACCCAAAATAATTTTCTCTAAAGTCTAGCCTATTTTTATTGAAAACAATAGAGTCTTTAAATATACTTGCAACTTATTCATATCTCTCTCACAGTCAATGTGGGACTTAAATAAAATACAAGAGTAAAACAAACACAAGACTGCTAAATGAAAAGAAAATACACAAACTCAAAACAAAAAGAAGCTTACTCAATGTCTCCATCATTCTTGCCGGGAGAGAAGAACTCGACCCCTTTGAGTATACATGAGATGATGGTGACTTGATACTAAGTTGTTGTTGCGGATGTGGTTGTTGGAGATGTTGCTGAGATATTTGATTGTTGAGGAGGTTGTAATGAGGGAGATTGTTGAAATATTTGGCTGTTGAGAAGGTTGTTGTGAAGAGATTGTAAAGATCTTTGACTATTGAGGAGGTTGTTATGGATGAGATTGTTGAGATTTTTGGCTGTTGAGGAGTTTGTTGTGGAGGGATTTGATTTTTGTGGTTAATAGGGAGATTGATGGCTGAAATTTTGATATGTAGGAGAAGATAAAAGAGGTTAGGATTTAATTTTTTTTTTGAAATTTTGACAAAGAGATGAACAAAAAGTGAATGAAGTAACAAATTGCATCAGATCTTCATCGAGATTACTAATTCATTTCAACACTGGCAATGAATAGTTCAAACAAAATGTATCGATTTCACACTACGAATCTTTTCACAAGAAACTTGTATTACAATTTAATATCACTGATTATTTTTTTAATCATGTTCTGATATCAAATTGATGTGAAACGAAAAATGGAATATATGAATTTTGAAAAAAAAAATGAGAGATGACAGAAATAATTAAAGATTATCTAATGGATAAATGAAAAAGGCTTTCACCTTCTCGGATCTCACACCCGCTTCACTCGATCTTATCTTCATAGTTAGAGTTTCACACCTTTCCATGGTGGCACGTCCCTCAAGAAAAAAAACCTAAAACAATTTTTTCAAAAGTCTAGTCTATTTTTATTGAAAACAATAAAATATTTAAATAGATTTACTATTTATTCAGCTCCATCTCATAGTCGATGTGGGATTAAAATAAAACACAAGAGTAAAATAAATACAACACTACTAAATAAAAGAAAATACATGCTCGGACTCAAAACAAAAAGAAATTTAGGCGATGTCCCCATCAGACCATTTTGTCACTTTTGATCTCTTGATGGACTTCGTATTATCATTGTGAACTTTCTGTTAACACCATCTCATGGACACTTGACTTCATGACTTTTTTTTTTTATATTTTGTATTGGAAAATGCTCTTGCGTATTAAAAGAAATTGTCAGCTTAACACAAAGTGAGAAAATCATGTTAAAAGAGCAATGGTGGAAAAAAGATACCACAAAACAAGGTAACTGGATGGTTGTTATTGTTATAGAACAGCAGAAGTGAATAATGTAGCCTAAGAAGCAAGTTTTACTTTCCATTACATTTGCAGGTTGTTTGGATGTTTTGGTGGAGTTTTAATTGGATATGGGCATGATTCCAATTGAATCGTAATAGTAATGAACATGTGTATTAAGTTGACATGATTGATCAAATTAGATACATTCCTTTGGCAAAGGTGAAATAAAAAGGAGAAAAAGAATGTCCATTTGGGAGATCTGTGGATCTTAGGCATGACTAGTATGTGTTAAACTATTTAAGTATTTGTCTTATTCGCTATTGGATATTTTAGCTAGCCTGTAAACTCATACATGTTTAGTTCCTATATAATAAACTGAGACTGAGAGGTCAATTTCTCTCTCAGATCTCTCTCTCTCCAAATTTGATATGGTATCAGAGCACTCCAACATCATAAACCTCAGCCGCCACTCCTCTTTCGTTATAAACCCTAGCTGCCATCCTCCATGCCCTCCACCACCCTCGCCCAACCTTTTTTCTCCTTTCCTTGACCTCGCAATCCCCTGCCACACCATCTCCTGGCCTTGCACAACCTTAACGCAACTTCCCCTGCCTCGAAAACCTTCCTCGCCTTTCTCTAGCCTCACATCCCAATGTCGCACCTTCTGCTGGCCTCGCACAACCTTGCTGCACCTTCTCCTTCCATCCAAACCATGTTGCACCTCTACCCTCGTCGATCCCTCTTGACCAAACTCGAGCCTCGCCGAGCTCTCTGAGACCAAACTCTAGACTCAGCAACAAAGTTTCAAGTCTTTCCTTGCGTCGAGGCTCTACTACCTATGTGGAGATGTGAGGTGATAGATGCACTGACGGCATCAAATCTCAAAGACACTCTAGGTTGGAGAAAAAACGTGATTCTACTAGTAAAAAAGATTGGGACAAGATGAACCGGATGGCGTGTGGCTTGATCAGGTCTTGTTTGACACAAGACATCAAGTATCATGTCTTGCATGAAACATCTGCGAGGCAGCTGTGAGAGATCCTGGAGAAAAGTATCTGACGAAAAGCATCGAGTCACGGTTGCAGTTGAAGAGGAGGCTTTATCGCTTCCAGATGAAGAGAGGACTCTCCACTAACGAACACATAAATAGCTACACAAAACTTCTTACAGACTTAGTTAATATTGATGTGAAGATCGATGAAGAGGATAAGGCGGTGATTCTATTGAATTCTCTTCCTGAAGAAGAGTATGAGACCTTTACTCTTACATTGATCAATGGAAAACAAACACTTAACTACAGTGAGGTGTCAGCTGCTCTTGTGAATTATGAAGTAAGAAGGCAGGATAGATTTTCTTGAAATACATCAGCAGAGACATTGGCGGTAAAAGGCAAGAGTTCCAATCAGAAGGGTAGAGGTGATCCGGGGAGATCAAAGTCTAGGTCAGGTTTCAGAGATCTGAAGAACCAGTGCGCCTTATGTAAAGAGCTAGGACATTGGAAGGTTGATTGTCTGAAGGCCAAAGATAAGAAGAAGTAGTCGAAGACCGACGCAAATCTCGCACATGTGGTCAGTACTCAAGCCAGTACTTCACAGGCGGATGGATCAAACTCAGACTCATCGGTTTTCTCATTCTCCGTTGCTACTTCTACTATTGGTTACTCAGGTGATTCTAAGTGGATCTTAGATATAAGAGCTACCTATCATGTGTGCCCGAACATGGACTGATTTTCTAACTTTGAGAAGCTAGATTGATGTTTCACTGTCATGGGTGATAATCATCCATGTAATGTGAAAGTGATAGGTACAGTCCGTATCAAGATGTTTGATGTAATGATACAAGAATTGGAGGAAGTGATGTATGTACTTCAACTCAAAAGGAATCTTATCTCAGTTGGTGTTTTAAAAACGTTGGGTCTTGTGGTATCTATACGAGATGGTGTTCTCAAAATGACCAAAGGCTCAGTGGTGGTTATGAAGGGCGTCCGCCGGAACAATCTCTACTACTTGAAGGGTAGTACAGTTACAGGTCAAGTGGAGACTTCTATTTCTTCAAATGATATTTGTACACAGTCTGACAGATGAGGCTCAGACACAGAGGAGAAATTTTTTCAAGCTTCAGCAAAGAAGGGATCATTGGAAGGTGCA
The DNA here is from genome assembly GCA_038442645.1 of Agave tequilana. Taxonomy (NCBI): domain Eukaryota; kingdom Viridiplantae; phylum Streptophyta; class Magnoliopsida; order Asparagales; family Asparagaceae; genus Agave; species Agave tequilana. The sequence continues at coordinate 56,762 of JAVJIF010010844.1, forward strand.
TCTACCTGCAACTTGGAATTGGGTAAACACAGCGCTCTGAACAAGAAGAAGGTGAAATTCAGCACCACTACTCACCACTCAAAAGGTCTTCTTGATTGTGTTCACGTAAGTATTTGAGAACCTGCTAAGACTGCATCACTTAGAGGTTATAGGTACTTTATCTTTTTTATTGATAATTTCTATAGGCATTGTTGGATATATCCCATGAGATAAAGATTTGAAGCCTTAGGTATGCTGGTGAAGTGAAAGGATATGATGGAGAAACAGACTAGTAGGAAGATCAAGGAGCTACAAATTGGTAATGTTAAAAGTTACAAGAACCATTTCCTACATTTTGGCCAAACACTGGTATTGGTACTCACTTCATAGATGGAATACATGGGTTGGCTAAGGAGATAAGCTGTTCTTTACTGGAGAAGGCTCGGTGCTTGTTGTCTAATGCATTATTAGACAAATCGTTTTGGGCTGGGACGATTGTGTATGCTAGCTATCTCATAAATGAATTGTCATCGACTGCGATAAGAGGTACCTCTAGAAGTTTGGTCTGGGAAAGTTGCTCAAGATCATGATTTGCTGCGGGAATTTGGAAGTCCGACTTAGTTAAGTGCCATGGCAAGGTAAATCCACGAATAAAGAAGTTTGTGTTTTTGGGTGTCGAAAGAATGAAAGGCTACAGGTTGTGGGACCCCGAAAATAAGAAGATCGTGTTGAGTCAGGATGTCACATTTGTTGAAGTCTCCCGTCTCTTAACAGGTGGAGAAGACGAAGACCAAGGATGTATCGCAGCAGGTGGAGGTTGATGCTACACCACCAACTCCAATTGGTTCGGTATCAGTAAAGACTTCACCGGATGTGACACCGGGTGGAGATCATGTAGCCAGTTTTGATGTTAAACAGGTAGAAGATATTGATGAGAATGTCGAATTATTTGCAACCATTGGAACCGAGATAAAACCACGAAAGTGGGTGAAGAAGCATGAATCTCAATCTTGTGACCGCAACAAGCTCAAGTTGAAGATCGTTGTTCTCCATGACGGTAGTAAGGATATTCATTTGACTCAGCTAATGCGATTTGCTATTGAAAATTCAGTCACAGGTGCGTGAGCTCAGTGGAGCTCATTGGCTTGATCTCTTAGGCAATGTACATAGGCAGCTATAAAGGCACAATCATTTGGTGATGCAGTCTGTATGAAGCTATTTGGTTCTCGAGAAGCTAATTGGGACTTCACGTAGAGGTGAAAAGTTGAACTTCACGTAGAGGTGAAGTGTGTGATCTCGATGAACGGATGATCTTCTGATGAGAAGATAGTTGAGCTTACATAAAGGGGGGTGTGCATCCAATTTGTTGAAGCTGATAATAGTATTTGGTGTGCTGCTCAGACTTGGTTGGACCGTCTTGAAGACATATGGACTAGAGAGAGCCAGTCAGTTAGAGAGTTAGTGTTGGCTCATAATGGGTTCTTCTTGAGGTTGTTTGGAATGATATTCCATTAAGTTACTGAGTTGTAGACACGTTCGTTGGTCGGCTCGTATGGTATTTCTCTTCAAATGAAATCTTGGGAAGGCATGAATGGTGCATTCCGTTTAGATAGCTGAGCTGAAGTTGAAATCTTACAATTGATATTGAAGTTTTTATAGTGTTGCCTGAAGGGACGACAAACTCAATTTGGATTTGATGTGATCAGTGAAAATCAATTATATGTGTGCTGGAGATTTATTTTGAAGGAACCGGTTTTGGTCTGTTGGCCAAGTCGAGATCGTGTGTCGATTTCGCCAAGATCGTATGTAGATTTCGTTCAGAGTGCTCAAGCCGAGATCGTGTGTCGATTTCGCCAAGATCGTGTGTCGATTTCATTCGGAGTGCTCAAACTGAGATCGTGTGTCAATTTCGTTTGGAGTACTGAAGCTGAGATTCGCCGAGATCGTGTGTCGATTTCGTTCGGAATGCTCAAGCCGAGATCGTGTGTCAATTTCGCCGAGATCATGTGTCGATTTTGCCAGATGTTCATTGGAGTTCGGCTCAGATTTGAAAATTCTTCACCGAGTTGGAGAATTGTAGGGAGAGAGGAAATAAGAAGAATAAAATACATCAAAAAAGTTTTTTAAACTCATTGGAAGAAATAGCGCAGAGATTGGAAGTCAAAAGGAGAGAGAACACAGCTTGCAGCTGGCCGACAGAGCCCGGTCGACCAGTGTGCACAACGTGCACAAGCACAGCCCAGTCCGACCGCCTGGTCGACCGTGGCAGGGAAGCGGTCGACCGGTGCGGTCGACCGACTGGCACATGGTTGCTCTCGGTTGGTCGATGGGTCGACCGAGGACATGGTCGGTTGACATACTGGTCGGTATACAGACGCATTCTGCCATACTGAACGGATTCGAACTCCTTTTCTATTTTGGGGTCGAACTCAATTGGGGTTTCCTAAATCCCTAGGACTCTCTGATTATAAATAAGGGTTAGAGCCCTCATGAATTGTATCCTTTGAAATATCCCTCTGGTATTCTCTTGTAATTGGTTGTTGAATCAATAAAGTCTCTCTCTCCCTTGCCCCGAGGATGTAGGAAAATTGCCGAACCTCGTTAAATATTGTGTTGACTTGTTTTCTCTCTTATTTCTCTGTTCTTGGTGTGTGGGTACTTCTCCTGCGCGTCTATCTCTGTTGCTTGGATTCCTCAAGTTGGTTGTTGCCATAAGAAGGCGCTAGGCGCAACAAATCGGTCATATCGGCCATGTTATCTCGGTAATATCATTTTGGGCAAAATATATTAAAAAATAATTAAAATATATTTAATAATGTTTAGATAATCTGTAGCATTTTGATATATCTTTGAAAATAATTGATGAAATTTGACTCGACAAAGTTTATAAAACACAAAAGCTGGTGTAAATGTAAAATATATATACATAGATTATTACATTAAGAAGTGGATAAATTAGTTAGATAATGATTTTCTAATAAATATCACCAAGGGACAATCAGGAATTAGATTTAGATACATCAAGTGAGGAGGAGGATATTTTTTGAGGCTCAGGTATTACAATTTCTTTAGCTAAGGGGGGGTTGATCTGAACAGATTTTCAAACCAGGGGATTAAACCAACATTTTCTTTCATCTTTTTGCACTATATTTGGTTCCTGTCATGGTTAACTGGTTACATGATTATGCGAACTGAAAGAATATTGCTACTCTCTTCAAATGTCCATTTCTTACATGTACTATGTATTTATTTATTTATTTTTTTGCTGTTGCATATTCTGTATTGTCCAGTACTTCTATTCTTATTGTGCTTTGTTTGTTGTGTTAATCATACATAGAAAGGTAATTCTACTTTTACATGCAAATTATGTCAAATCACGTGTGAAGATTTAACCTTTTTCTCTATAATCTGTGGTATGTTGTCTTCAGATATCTTGTATTCAATGGTTGAGTCTCTTGTAAATGAATTTGCCAGCTGTGGGATACTCATGCCATCGAATGGAACCCATTTTCTATCTTAACAGGATCATCAAATTTATTAAGTGAGAGAGCATATTTTGGTGCTATGTGATGCATTAATTTTCAACTCTCGTGTTTTCTTCATCATCAAGTGTGAATTTGGAAAAGATAAAATCTAAGTCAGCTGTGACAAGGAGCCACGTTGTATGCAGGTGATGGTGCACCACAGTTTACACAGAATCTGAGACTTACAAAGGAGATCAATAGTAGTTTCCCCCTTCCAGTGGCCACTTGCATCTCGCAGACTTCCATGTGCAACAAAGTTTAGTATTACATGTTTTTCTCATCGGTTTTGACATAAATCATGTTAAATCTTCTGTCCGTTTAGGTGATATTGGATCATGTTGAAGGCATTCATCTGTTGAATATTGGCCCTGTAAAAAGAACGGGCGCTGGGTGAAAACTCCAAGTACTCAAAGGGCATACTTTTTATTCCATCTTTTTCATATTTAAACCTTTCAAATTTTCACAATGTGGCACTAATTTGTTTTGACTTCTTTGATTACCTTTTGTTATTGAATTAGACCAACTTCTGACTTAAATATCTCATTCATGTGGAAACGGAATTGAACATGATATCCCCAATGAAAGAAGAACCCACTCCAGCTATCATCCCTGTGTTTCAGGTACGGATCACGCCTGAATTCAGCTCAAAGATTCAATTGAAATTCCTCATTTTCCAACATCATCATCTATCTCGGAAATTTTTGTAAGTTGAGATTAGAAATTATGATGAAATACAGATAACTAGTGTTGGTCATAAACGAGGATCGGTTGTGTCCGCTTCCTGTCTTTCCTTGTATCACTTATTTGATTGAAAAGTTGATATAAGATCAGGTATTTGATTAACGTTGTGTGACATTTTCAATATTACCATTCTTATCTTGATCCACTCGCACTGAGGTAAATCATGGTGGCCAACCGAGCGGCCAAGTGGTGGGGGCGGGGATCGTGAATCAGCTGTGTCAGTTCGATTTGATTCCTCATTATTTTTTGTTTTGACTTGCCCTTTTTTTATCTTTTCTGCCGATGCTTTCCAAAACTGATGATTTTGATGTTTCTGTCATCATCTTGCTGGGAATCTCTGCGTTACTCCAGTTTCATAACCTTTTAAGACTAGTTTCCACCCGTGGTGTTACAGCGTTACAGGACCCGGATAGTAAACAGGCCCAACTCTTAGTTTAGTGTGTTTGGTGGGAACTAAAACAAATAAAAAATATAGTTTTCCTCACTGACAGTAGACAATCCGTGTGAAATAGTCGTGATGAAACCTCACGAGATTTGAAGCAACAGAGAAGAGAGACACCAGAGAATAGTCATCAAATCACACAAACAAGTAAACAAAAAAAAAAAAGAAAGAGAGAACACAAGATTTAACGAGGTTCGGCAATTTGTCTACATCCTAGGGGCAAGAGGGAGAGTTCTTATTAAATCAATTAATTACAGATTACAAATATTGGAGTCTTTATATATCAAAGAAACTACGAAGAAAAAAAACTAAAAACACCTAATTCGAATCAGAAACGAATTCAGAATCAAATTTGAAAACATGTCAATGTAGCCGCATTAGTCGACTAGAAAATAACCTAGTCGACTAATAACTCCTATTAATCGATTAGGAATTTGGCCTAGTCGATTAGTTTATAGTGAAACAGATTTTCCAACTCTCTATTTGTATCATTAGTTGCCTAGTCGAATAGGTTTGGTTCCTTTTGTGCAATCCAATTTCGATATGACCGACACACACTCTCGTATTCGACACCATTGATTGAATTACTCTTTAGCAAACTCTAACAGAGTTTAAAAAAAAAAAAAAAATCTTTCAATAAGATTTTTTACCCTCTCCTTCCACAATTCTCCATCTCGGTGAAGACTTCTCAAATCTGAGCCGAACACAATATAAAACCATGTCGACTCCAATTGGTTGCACCATTGTGGTTGTTTATATACCCATGCCCAACAGGATCAAGCCACATGTAGTTCATCTGAACGAGCTCCATCGAGCTCAAGCAACCGTGACTAAATCTTTAGCAGCGAACCAAACTGGCTGAGTCATATGAACCTCTTTATCAATACCGTCATGGAGAATAACGGTCTTCAATTTGAGCTTGTCACACTCACCAACTTGAGATTTATGCTTCTTCACTCACTTTTGTGAATTTATCTTGGTTCCAATTGCTGCAAATAATTTGACATTCTCATCAATGTCTTCAACCATTCAGCATCAAAGCTGATTATATGATCTCCACTCGGTGTCACATCAGGTGAAATCCTTACTAATACCGAACCAATTGGAGGTAGTGGAGTAGCATCAACCTTCACCTGCTGCAATACATCCTTGATCTTCATCCTCTCCACCCGCTGAGGGACCGTAGACTCCAACAATGAAGTCTCATCATATGTGACATGCTTACTCAACACAATTTTCTTGTTTTTGGGGTCTCATAACTTATAGCCTTTCATATTTCTCTTGACACCCAAAACGCAAACTTCTTGCTCGCAGATTTACCTTGCCATTTTTTACACTAAAGTAAGTCGGACTTTCAAATACCCGCAGCAAATCATAATCCTGAACAGCTCCGCCTGACCAAATATCCAACAGAGTTTTGCCTCCCATCGCAGTCGATGACAGTTCATTTATGAGATAGCTAGCATTTACAATCGCATTAGCCCAAAACGATTTGTCTAATCATGCATTAGACAACACACACCAAATCTTCTCCAGTAAAGAGCGGTTGATTTTCTTAACCAACCCATGTATTCCATTTGTGAAGTGAGTACCAATACCAGTGTTCTGACCAAATTGTAGGAATTGGTTCTTGTATTTTTCAACATTACCAATTTGAAACTCATTAATCTTCCTACAAGTTTGTTTCTCCAACACATCCTTCCACTTCACCAGCATACTATGACTTCAAATATTTATCTCATGAGATATATCCACAATGTTTAGATAATATATCAATAAAAGAGATAAAGTACCGATGACCTCCAAGCGATACAGTGTTGCAGGTCCCCAAATACTTACGGGAACACAATAAAGAAGACCTTCCGAGCGGTGAGTGAGGTGCCAAATTTCACCTTCATTTTCTTGTCCAGAATACCGTGTCCACCCAATTTCATGTTGCAGGTATATGCACCTTCCAATGATCCCATTTAAGTTAGAGCTTGCAAAGACTTTTTTCATGTATGTCCGAGCCTCATATGCCAAATCTGTGTACAAATATCACCTGAAGAAATAGAAGTCGCCACTCGCCTTATAACCGTACTACCCATAAGTAGTATTGTAACCTTCTGATCCTTGATGTATGTATCACAGTATCAGTATTCGATGCGGCGTATAAAGTTGATTTGACCTTCCTGGTAGTTAGATTGAGCTCGTTTTAGTTTTAGATATCATTTTTCGATATTTTAAATTTTTCAGAATTTTTGAAAATTTTTCTGGATTATTTTGGAAAATCTCCGAAGTCGGTATCCACCGATACCGATAATTGGCTCTACAATTTTTAATTCATAAAGGGAGTTGAGTTTCTAGAATCTGCTTTCACATTGTGTCTTAAAATCATATTTTCTACGTTAGGATATTTTTGAATTTTTTTTGAATTTATCAAAAATCTGGCCAAACCGGTGTCGCCCAACACCTATGTAATATAACTGTGTACCGAGCATCCATGTAATATACGATATCCAGTGAATTGTGTATCCGTGTATCAGTGGGATATGAATAAAAATTAATAGTGTTACGTGTAATAGTATCTGTGTAATGGTAATACATGTACATGAGATAACAGTGTCCCGTGTGATAGGATATCCATGTCACGGTGTTCCTAGTGTATGAACACTAATGTTAGTCTTAAAAAAGTCTTTGTGTAAAAGGTGTACATGAATATGCAATTAATTATAATTTCTTGTAAAGTGATTCCACAGTATGTAAACAACAGTGTCCGGTGTAATCCAGGTAAGGGTGGCTAAATCTACTCAAGTATCAAATATTCCTAATTATAATAACGATTACTATATTATTAATACGGTAAGTACCACAAAATTATTATACAGGATTATCTATTTTAATAATCAATTTATTTGCTAATTTACTTATGAAAATTATTAGCTCCTAAATCTCAATAATTAGACAATCATCCATATATATATCTATACATTTTATAATAAATCAGGTAATAAAATAAAGTATGATTATGTTATCGATTATGTTTAAAGAACAATCACGTATGTTTTAATTACAAAGATTTACGGACAATTACATTTTATTAAACAATAATTATAATAATTTACCAATAATCAAGATTTATTAAATGTATATATTCACTGGTATACATGCATTGATTGTTTCTATATTCTTATCATATGGATCACCGTTCATATTTCATGTATTATTGTTGCATGTATAGTCCTGTATTCCAGTTACATGATTGTTTTCAGTTACTGATATTAATATTCCTGTTACTGGAGATGTGAGTTGTTGATATGTGATGTGTGGAACTAAGTGCCACATAGATCCAAGCCACGGGGGCCACCTCTAGAATCCCACATCTCTTGTTTCTCATTTTCTATTATCTTGTTTTATGCTATCAACAGAGCTCATGTCCTGTTATCGTGTTACATATACCATGCATTGTACTTATTCTTGATACACTGCGTACTTTAAATATAATAAATATAACTTAGGGATGGGAGAGACTTGACGGCTGATTAGATCTTATCGGGTGGATGTACTTGATCTATATTTATCTTACTGTAGGGGATGGTAGTGCTGGCTAGCGATTGTATATAGCTCCATGAGCTCCCATTTCCCGTTTCCTGCTCCCCTGTTAGTGGAGGGCCCTGGTCTCAACAATCAGGAGTATGTTTAAGGCCGTGATCCCGGGTATGCACATGATACACCTACCCGATAAGAGCTCATTGACCATTGAGTTTCCAATTAACATAATAAAACGGTATAAACAATAGTGACGTCGAGAACGCTTGTTATTTGGTCACTCTCTTGTTCGGAGTATGGCACCCGTATGCCATGTGCGGATGGGTTCGTCTAGAGTGCGGGTGCCGGTATGAACTGCCAATGGTATGGGACACTGAAAGAGATTGATTAAAATACTAAGCAGTACTGATTATTATTATTGTATAAATAACATAATATACTCGATACATGTATATTATAATTTCATTTAGAGTAGTTACACTTTCTGATATCTTATCCACCATTATGTTACATGTATGTTGTGCACCGACTCATGCATATTATTGTGTGGTTCTATTTGTTATATATTTCCTGACGTCTTATCCATTGGTATGTCACATGTATATTTTGCACTTTCTATATTTTTCACAGACACATTATTCATGTACACAGATATTCTGTATTTCAGATAATATTTGTTTCATGTATACTGAGTAGACACATTGTTATTGTATAAGTACAACACTACATATGATTACTCCACGTACTTCATATTTACATGTTCATCTTTATCACTACAATATCATGTTACTATTACTATTAGATACCTGTATCATGACTACCTATCATTTAAACACATTGATTTGACTAGTAAATCACTCAATAACATAACATATTACATATACTTAGAATAATATATAGACGATATAGAAACATAATCCCTCAGAATGACATACATACTTTCTCAGTTTTTCACTGTAAATAGATGTAGTTGGTGACACAGCCCAGACGTGTTAATTGACATTAATGATAATTATTGGGTAATATTGTGGTGATACCACTGTAGTTACATGCTTAATATGACTCTTGTATATTTATACCGATTGTTATTATAGTTATATTGTGTCACTGGTATTTAACCATATATTATATATTATCGTGATTGTACTATTATAATATATATTACTGCTTCCTTCATTTTACTACTCACTAGGTCGCTTTCTGACGACCCTGGGTTTGCGTGACCAAATTGGAGATAAGCGATATCGTATTGTTAGATATTTCACTGGATTCACATATGAGACTCGTCATCGATACCATTTATTAGTATCTTTATTATTTAGTCTTTATTTCCTTATTTATCCATGTTTCTTATATATCATGATTACTAACCCCTTTTTTGCAGGTATTCTTGTACTTATTCAATGCTGGAACTATTATGTATATTGTGTTTATTCCCTGTACTGTGGCTTAGCATACATATGTGAGGGTATTTCTGCCATGCGTATGTACGTCATCGTAGCATCCCTGCACCCTCGGGATCAGGGCGTTACAAGTATAGGTTATTGTGTCAGACGTCCTTTAGCACCACCATCGAGCCTCTAGTCATCTTGAGAACACCATCTCTAACAGATACTCCATGGCCTAATGCTTTTAAGGCACCAACCGAGATAAGATTCCTTTTCAATTGAAGTACATACCTCACTTCCTTCGGTTCCCATACCATCCCATCAAACATCTTTACACGGGACTGTACCTATCCCTTGTACGTTATATGAATGATTATTACCCATGACAACGGAACAGCCATCTAACTTCTCAAAGTTAGAAAATCAATCCATGTTTGGGCACACATGATAGGTAGCTCTTGCATCTAATACCCACTTAGAATCACCTCAGTAACCAATTGTAGGAGTCATAACAGAGAACGAGAATACCGATCAGTCTGAGTTCGATCCACCTGCCTGTGAAGTATCAGCTTGTGTATTGATCACCTGTGCGAGATTTGTCTCAGTCTTCGACTCTTTTCGCTTATTCTTATTCTTGATCTTTGGACAATCAACCTTCCAATGCCCTAACTCTTTGCAGAAGGCACACAATTCTTCTTCAGATCTCTGAACCCTGATCTGGACTTTGATCTCCTGCGAACGTCTTTACCCTTCTGATTAGAACTCCTGCTTCTTACCATTAACGCCTCTGCTGATGTATTACTGGAAGAAAATTGCTCATCCTTCCTCCTCACTTCATAATTTACAACAGCAATCGACACATCATTATAGTTAAGTGATTGTTTTCCATTAATCAAGGTGAGGATGAAGGTATCATACTCTTCATCAGAAAGAGAATTCAATAGAATTAACACCTTATCCTCTTCTTCGACATCCATATCCTCATCATTAACTAAATCTGTAAGAAGCTTTCTGTAGTTATTCATGTGCTCAGCAATAGAGAGTCCCTTCTTCAACTGGAAGCAACAAAGCCTCCTCTTTAGAAGCAGTCGAGACTCGATACTCTTCGTCAGATACTTCTTCTCGAGAATCTCCTACATTTTTATTGCAAACGTATCATATAGCACGTGATACTTGATGTCTTGTGTCAAACAAGACCTTATAAGACCACACGCTGTCCTATTCATTTTGTCCCAATCCTTTTAGAAGTTTCCTCTGGCTTTTCTTTCAATCATAAAGTGTCTTCAAAGTTTGGTGCTGCCAATGCATCCATCATTTCACACCTCCACATCTCAAAATTGTTCGTGCAATCAAACTTTACATCGATCTTCATCAGATGTGAGTTTAAAGATTTCACTGTGGATTGACTTTCTCCGACCATCTTCTCAATAGATTCCTCAACATAATGCGGAAAATGATTAGTGAAAACAAATTTAAATAAGAAAGATTAGATCTTTACCTCTGAACGAAACTATAGACAGTCTCCAAGTTGATTTGCTCCACCTGAACGAAAACTCCCCGTCGAACCCAAAAAGCTCTGATACCACTTGTTGGGAATCCCAACAACAGAGGAGGGATACTAGAGAATAGTCACCAAATCACATGAACAAGTAAACAAAGAAAAGAAAAAGAGAACACAAGATTTAATGAGGTTTGACAATTTGCCTATGTCCTTGGGGAAAGGGGAGAGAGTTCTTATTGAATCAATCAATTACAGGTTACGAATATTGAGGACAATACCCCTCTTTACATAGCCAAAGAAATCACGAGGAAAAGAAAATCAAAAACACCTAATTCGAATCAGAAACGAATTCAGAATCAGATTTGAAAACAGGTTGCTGCAGCCCGGTTAGTCGACTAGGAAATAACCTAGGAATTTGGCCTAGTCGAGTAGTCTGTAGTGAAACAGATTTTCCAACTCTCTGCTTGGATCATTAGTCGGCTAGGCCAAATGCCTGCTCGTATAGACTTGGTTTATCCTGTGCAATCTAACTTCAATACGACTGACACGCTCTCGTATTTGACACCATTGATTGCATCGCTCTTTAGCTAAACTTCAACAGAGTTTAAAAAACTCTTTCAATAAGTTTTTTTAATCCTCTCTTCTCACGATGCAGATATCTCTTTGAACACCAAGCTTGATTATAGTGATAATGGGCACTTTAGCTCTCTAGCCCCTATATGTACGTCTCATCACATGGCTCTCTTTCAGCAAGAAAAGAGCTTCATATGTACAGAATAGGGTTAGTAAAACTTCACGGATATGTAGATAGCTTCATAATCATAGATCGATTCCTAGTTCTGTCCCAAACCAAACATGTTGTCACTCGCCTGCCAAACTCACCCCTCGCCTGCCGAATCGCAATGCCGAGTACTTTCTATGTAATGTTCTTTCCCCAACCTGCATAAATTGAACCTAAGAAAACTCCAAGTCCAACATGCCAACTTGAATCAAATTACAAATGAAAATCTTCCAAAATTAACCTAATCAGTTCAATTTCATAATCACATGTGAAAATAAAGGAATTTTATTCAAAAATTAACTTTAAATCAGTTCAATTTTCAAAATCAGATTTGTGAGAGAGAGAGAGAGAGAGAGAGAGAGAGAGTCCTAAGCTTCACCGTAGATACTGCAAATTTCAACTACAGAGCCCGAACAAACACTGGATCTCATCGTCATCGCCTCTTCGCCCAGATCTCACCTTCCCCAATTGGCAACCAATCTCATGGTCAAATGGATTTGACGAGAATTTGGGTTTCACGAGATGAAGAAGAGGGATAATAGAGAGAAGAGATGAAGCCAATAACAACAAACAATAATTCAGACTCTCCACTCAACTGGGGGTATATACAAAAGTATTTTGGTCATTTACTATGAAATTTAAACGGTGTTAAACTCAACTAACGGTTGTGGGAACTTAATTACCCGTAGTGAAATTGGAAAAAACTTTAGGTATTTTTCATAGAAGGCAGGCAAAGTATGGATACCTTCCATATAATTTATCCTATTTTGAATCTTTTTGCTCATTAATAAAAACAAAGAGTTAACATTGTCATTCAACTCTTTTTTTTTTTTTTTTTCCTAACCGAAATTACAGAATCTACAAAGAATTCACCACATCTATATGTTGCAATACAAGGATTTATGGTTCTATAACAGTTTCTTTATTTTACAAACTTTTAGTGTTATATGTTGATAGATTTAAAGAGTCTAACTCTTATGAAATCTAAAGGACTATATTTTTATATTTAAACAAAAGGGAACTTTACAGTTTTGGTGATCTAGACCCTAGTTTATAGAGTGAAAGAGGCATCTTTCTATGAGGGACCAGTGTCAGCATTTCCTCAGCAGCTATTATCCATATCCATGTTCATGCAAAAACCTAATTAGTTGGTCAACCTTTATTCTCTGTTTTCCAATCTAATAATCTTAGATTAATATCCATTCCTTATTTTCAACTTCTTGTTCAAGCTCTAAAGTATCAAAGCCCAAACCCCCAACTTTTACTCACAAGACCCCTGCAGACTTGTTAACAAACAAAAGAGCCTGGAAAAAGGGTATCGAATCTCGCCGGGTCCTTTACCCGTTAACGTAATCCCAACCGGGGAATCTGCAAGTGGCCCCTGTTAAAACAAAACGCCAAAGAGCCACGTGTGAGTGGGCCCCACTGACAACCTTTTCCAATGGACCAATGAAAAAGCTTTTAGAAAAAGAGAGCGCTCTCTCTCTCTCCCCTCTTGTAACGTTCAGCAGAAAGAGAGAGGAAAACGGCGACATGAAATGACAGCGAGGAACAGCAAAGAGAGAGATTGACATGGCCTCCTTGTTCTCTGTAAGTATTCAGTGCCAGTCACATGGACTGTCTTTTAAATTTTCTATTTTAAATTAATGGAAAATAAAATTTAATAAAATAACAATTTACCGCTCTCTATCCGTTCTGGGCCACATAAAAAGGCTGACTCAAAACGGGGCGGACGGATTCCCCGTAAAATCGTCTCCAATTGCTGCCTCCCAGACAAAAAACGGCTATAAACGCCCCCACCAACCTCTCCTCATTCCGGTCGGGTCGGATCTTTAAAGGTCCGAATTCAGCCGCCCATGCCCAAAACAAATCACGCATCGAAATTAGGGCTATCGGGTCCAATTCCCAATTCCCCACCTCACACAACCTTTTCAACTAACACACACTGTCTCTGAGCTCTGAGCTCAGCAAGCTGAGAAGCCTTCAACAATGTCCGTCCATTCTCTCATCATCCTCCTCCTCCTCTTCTTCTTCTTCGCTCTGCCTCCTCTCTCCTCCTCCACCTCCTCCTCCCTCGTCGGCATCAACTACGGCCTTGTCGCCGACAACCTCCCCCCACCCTCCTCCGTGCCCCCCCTCCTCCGCTCCATCGGCGTTGGCCGAGTCAAGCTCTACAACCCCGATCCCACCGTCCTCCGCTCCTTCGCCAACACCGGCATCGAGCTCATCATCGGCCTCCCGGACCAATGCCTGTCCAAGGCCGCCGCCGCCTCCTCCTCCTTCTCCCTCTCCTGGGTCCAATCCACGTCGCCTCCTACCTCCCCAAAACCAAGATCTCCGCCATCACCGTCGGCAACGAGGTTCTCACCAATATCAACGACACCTCCCTTGCCCAGTTCCTCCTACCCGCCATGGAGTCCATCCACTCCGCCCTCGTCTCCCTCAACCTCGACCGACAGGTCGTCGTCACCTCCACCCACTCCGTCGCCATCCTCCCAACTCATTCCCACCCTCCGCCGGAAAATTCAAGGAAAACCTAATCCCTTACATTTGCCCCATTCTTGACTTCCACTCCAAAACAAATTCCCCCTTCTTGATCAATGCCTACCCATTCTTCGCCTACAAATCAGAGCCCGGAAACATTTCTCTCGATTACGCCCTCTTTGAACCCAACCCGGGGGTCGCCGACCCTGGATCCGGTCTCAAGTACGACAACATGCTTTTCGCTCAGATCGACGCGGTCTATGCGGCCATCAAGGCCGCCGGGGCCGCCGGAAAAGGGGTGGAGGTCAGGGTGTCGGAGACGGGGTGGCCGTCGGCCGGCGACGAGGACGAGGTCGGGGCCACGCCGGAGAATGCGGCGAAGTACAATGGGAATCTGATGAAGCTGGTGATGGAGGGGAAAGGGACGCCGATGAGGCCGACGGCGGCGGTGAGGGTGTACGTTTTCGCTCTGTTTAATGAGAATCTGAAGCCTGGGCCGAAATCGGAGAGGAATTATGGGCTGTTTAAACCCGACGGAACGCCGTCGTATCCTCTTGGTATTACTGTGCCGCCGGAGAACACGACAACAGGCGCGGCGGCGGCGGCGGCGGAGGAGGAGGAGGAGGTGGTGGTGGGTCGTCGGTGGACAGCCCGCCGTCGGATTATTACGACGTGTCGTCGGCGACCTTGGTGAGTTCACTCTCGGCCACGTGATTCTGTGTTTATTCGTTATATATAATAATTCTTTTGCTGATTTGTTTTTATTTTTTTTAATTCGCAGGAATGGTTGCGGCAGTGGCGGTTCGGGGCATGGGCAGTGGCGAGCATTGTTGTGTTGTTGGGTTGAAGGTGAAGAAATTGGGAATTGATGTTTTTGCCCTTTTCCCCCCTGTTTTTTAATCGAATTTGTCGGTATAAATGATTTCAATAATAAAGCTAGTAGGTAATTTTGTGCATGCATTCATTGTAGCTCATAGTGACACTTGTTAAAGCTGTCCATTTTGGGGATCAAGTTGTGGTCCCATAAATGAACGATTGTGATTGATTTAGCCGTTATTAGGGATTTAAAACGGGCTTGGCACAGCGCATTTTATTAAGACTGAGAGGTGGGTTGGTAATGGGCCCTGGCCGGCCCAAGTGTAACAAGATGGGCCGGGCCGAAACTTTTGATTAATAGGACGGCTTAATGGGCGACAGTGCCTGGACCATAATTTTACGACTCATTTCACTTTTGTGTCATGCTTGGGCCTATTTCGGGGCAGCATGACACGGCCAACTAAAGGTCAGAATGGAGCTCCACTGAGCCGGCACCACGACCCACCCAATCAGCAGAGAATTCAGTCAATATTTATGATCTTATCAATTGAGTTCTAAGTTTATATGTAATTTGAATTCAGCTGATTTGATACAATATCAGTCATTGATTTATATTTAATTTAAGTGTCAAAACTGAAAAGTGAGACAATCTCGGCGCTTAGAATTATTGTCACAAATGTCATTATTCTCGTCTCTGAAGATAAAACAACTGACTACTGAGTCTGTTGCTCCTAAAACCCAATAGACACAAAGTAGACATAAATAAACAAAAATTAGTAGGCCAAATATCAGAACGAATGAGCTGGCACAATGGTAGCATGACTGGGGCCCAAGGCATATGAGCCAGTCCAGGGGCTTCAGTAATAGGTAGTAGTAGTAGTATTGGGGTAAACCAACAAGCACAAAGAGACAATGTCAGCCTTGTTTTCAATGTAGGAAATAAAATAGATTTAATGCGGAATAATGGCCATGAATCTAAGAATCATATACATCTCAAGAATTGAAAGCATATACAAATTAAATACATACCGGAAGCCATAGTTGAATTGAGAATGATGGATGGATGAAGACCTTGATCCCTTTTCTTCAATTCCTGCAATGATCCTGCAAGCCCTAATTGCAATCACCTTCTTCTCTCTATCTCCTTGTCTTTTCACAACTCTTGCAATAGATGATGGAATCCCAAAAGGAGGGGAGAAGTTGTTTTTCTTTACAGGAGGAGAGAAGTGGGCCTTAATTGCAAAATAACCATCATGTGATAATACCACCCATCATAGTCCTTAATACCACACACATGATTAATTAAACTTTATGCAAATATAACTTTAATATGGGCATACATGATATCAGCTTACTCTAATTAGGAATCCAATGTTAATTAACCTAGGTAAGTGGTCCATCTTAATATGAGATCAACATTCTCCACTTGGAACATTAACCGATTAGGTTAAAACTTTAGAAAACAAATAAAAGAAAAGACTCATTTTCAAAACATTTTGACTCCATTGGATTCCATACTGAAAAACTTTGACACGTGATCACGAATTTAAAACAAACAATAACTGATAAGCCCAAATATGAAATACTATAATACCGCAATTAGCTTGGACCACCAATGCGAGTCATAGCGGTTATACAACATCCATGTCATACTCCCTTCTATGTACCACAACATTGATAACCCTTACTAATTGAGTCCATAACCAAAATGACCCCTGTAATTGTCTTGTAAAGACATTTCCTGTTTAACATACATCCAAACATAATATGTGCACACATAATTGGATAACAGGAAACACAGAAACAAAACTTTTATTTGTACAATAATGTCAATTACATAAGTACCAAAATACACATTTACAGATTGCCCAAAAGACCCATTCTTACAACATGTTCCTTGAATGTCTTTGGAGGCAACCCCTTTGTCATTGGATCAGTAACCATTAAAGTGGTACTTATACTTACAATTGACACCTTTTGTTTCTCAACTCTTTCTCTAACCACCAAGTACTTAAGTTCTATGTGTCTAGAACCATTAGAGTACTTACCATTCTTAGAGAAAAATACGGCTGCTGTATTGTCACAATATATCGTCAGCGGCTTGGCAATAGAGTCAACTACACCAAGTGCTGAGATAAAATTCCTTAGCCATAATGCATGATTTGTGGCCTCAAAACAAGCTATGAACTCAGCCTCCATCGTGGATGAAGCAATAATGGACTGCTTCACACTCTTCCACGAGATTGCCCCACCTGCTAGCAAGAAAATAAATCCTGAGGTAGACTTCCTGCTATCTGGGCAACCACCAAAATCTGAGTCTGAATAGCCGATCACCTCCAACTGATCTGATCTCCTGTATGTGAGCATATAGTCCTTTGTCCCTTGAAGATACCGCATAACCTTCTTAGCCAACTTCCAGTGCTCCATTCCTGGATTGCTTTGGTATCTTCCCAACATCCCAACAGCAAAACTGATATCTGACCTGGTACAAGTGCTTGCATACATCAAGCTCCCAACAGCTGATGCATACGGAACTTTCTGCATTTGACCCTTTTCTAAGTCATTTCTGGGACACTGGCTACCACTTAATCTGTCACCCTTCTGAATGGGTGCAGGACTGACTGAACACATTTCCATATAAATCTTTCCAAGACTCGATTGATATACCCTTTCTGAGACAATCCTAACAATCCTTGAGATCTATCCCTGAAGATCTCTATGCCAATAACATAATTTGCCTCACCCGTATCAACCATCTGAAAATTCTTGGTAAGATAGCTTTTAGTTTCATACAGCAAACCAAGATCACTACTGGCTAACAAGATGTCATCTACATACAGAACCAGAAAAATAAACTTGCTCCCACTGATCTTTAGATATATACACTGATCAACAGTGTTTTCTGTAAATCCAAAAGAGGTAATGGTATCGTTAAACTTTATATACCATTGCCTGGAAGCTTGTTTAAGTCCATATATAGATTTCTTTAATTTGTAAGCCAAGTGTTCTTGTTCTTTAATTGCGAACCCTTCAGGTTGCTCCATGTAGATATCCTCATCCAAATTTCCATTTAGAAAAGCAGTTTTCACATCCATTGATGTAACTCCAAATCATAATGAGCTACTAGTGCCATAATGATTCTAAGAGAATCCTTCTTTGATACTGGAGAGAAGGTCTCTGTATAGTCAATGCCTTCTTTCTGAGTGAAACCTTTGGCCACAAGTCTAACCTTATATCGTTCGATATTGCCTTTAGAGTCGCGCTTGGTCTTAAAGACCATTTACACCCGACTTTCTTACAGTTATAAGGCAATTCAACGAGATCCCAGACTTGGTTTTGGTCCATAGATTTCAACTCATCTTTCATAACATCAACCCATTTACTAGAATCATTGCATTCTATGGCTTGTGAAAATGAAACTGGATCTTTATTAATCCCAATATCATAGTCAGATTCCTGTAGATATACCACATAATCATCTGAAATGGCAGATCTTCTTTCCCTTTGAGATCTTCTCAAAGCTGCGGTTGTGGTGGTTCTACAATATTTTCAATGGGAATATCCTCATGGAGTGGTGAACCAACATTAACTTGTTGTTCTGGTATCTCAACTTGATGATCAAGCTGAGGGACAACAATTTCTCTTGAAGGAAAGGGTATTGGGATATTTACCCTTACCACTTCAAGATCTACCTTTCTTGGTTCAGCACTCCCACTAATTTCACCATTTTCCAGGAATCTGGCATTACCAGTTTCAACTATTCTTGTACTATGGTTAGGACAATAAAATTTGTATCCCTTAGACTTATCTGGATAACCAATGAAATACCCAGATATTGTTTTTAAGTCTAATTTCTTTTCTTGTGGATTATATATTTTAGCCTCTGCTGGACAACCCCAAACATGTAAATGTCTTAAACTGGGTTTCCTACCAGTCCACAACTCGAAAGGAGTTGTTGGGACAGCCTTACTAGGAACCCTGTTCAAGATATACATAGCAGTCTTTAAGGCTTCATTCCACAATGAATTGGGTACATTTGAGAAGCTCATCATGCTCCTAACCATATCCATAAGTGTTCGGTTCCGCCTTTCAGCAACACCGTTCTGCTGAGGCGTACCTGGCATTGTGTATTGAGCACAAATGCCATGCTTTTCTAGAAATTTGGCAAATGGGCCAGGATGTTGTCCTGACTCATCATATCTACCATAAAATTCACCACCTCGATCTGATCTTATGATTTTAACCTTTCTATCTAATTGTCTCTCGACTTCTGTAATGAACACCTCTAAGATGCCAACAGCCTGAGACTTTTCATTAATTAGATACACATAACCATAACGTGACAGATCATCTATAAAGGTAATGAAATATCTCTCTCCAGTAAAATATGGAATGGAGAGTGGTCCGCAAATATCTGTGTAACGCCCCGATCCTGGCGATACGGAGACGTTACTGCAACGTATATACGCAAGTCAGAAGTACCTTCACGTATATACGCTAAGCATCAGTACAGGCAAGAATCAGAGTACAGAAGCAAGTGGTGCATTATACATTCCAACATATGAATACAATTACAAAGTTATCACCAGAGGTGATCCAATATTACATGAATATTTCATCACTGACATGCGCAATTGCGAGATTACAAGCAGATGTACATGGATGAATAGTACAATAGGGCACTCACGAGTTTACTAAAGGAAAACTCGAGAGGCACACAAGGGGGCCTGGAAGGATAGAGCTCTGAACGGTCTGCTGGAGATCCACGCTTCAGCTGTGCCACTCTGATCAACAACAGGGAGAATCCACACGCTCCAAGCTTCTTGACCTGGACATGAGAATCCAGGGGAGTCAGATGAAACTCCCCAGGCGAGTGGTGATACAAAAGCCAAGTGGCGAGCAAGGATAAGCACATGTAAGCGATAAGACCAAGTATAGCCGAGGACGAGCAAATCTGATTGTATGGTTTCAGATCACGGCTCCATAAGACTAGTACGTCGAAGGAATAATCCAAACAAGGAAACCCTCATCTATATACCCTTATCTTATGTCACCATAATCTAAGCACATACAATCCGACTGCACTCAGGGCATGATAAGATAATGAACAGGAGGCAAGTAGATACATGGGATAAAGCCGAGTGTGAGCAGTTAATATTATAATAACCATAAAACCGGAAATCCGATGAAAACCAGTACAAGCAAATATGATGAGGCATATCACAGATTCAAAGCCGTTTAAGCTGCAGGCTTCAGTATGCGTCCCATTCCATATACCTCTACTTACAACTTAAAGAGCCGGTTATTAGACACTTTATTATTATTCGTCTTACCCTGATATCTAGCTATGTGAACTAGCGTCCCAGCACACATAGATCCATATCCGAGTAAAGCAAGGTTGTTATTGGAAACCAGCGGGGGTATCAACGAACTATGTTTACAGTGGGTCCCGTGCTTGCCCGGGACCACGGTCCAGGGTGTTCCGTTGCTTGGTGACGGAACCAGCCGCAAGGCCTATCAGGAGGGACTTATGTATGCCCTTTTCAGGATTCAGGAGGAGGGAGCCAGCACTCCCCTCGGTCGCCTGGAGGCCCACAGGTCAGACCGGAAGTTTTAGTTGCACAACATGCCTAATACCACTGTAAACACGAACACATATTGATAGCCGCATGTTTCCCCCGACCCGATGCAAGTTGTTCCTTTTATGATTTATTAGGTTAATTATCAATTTACGGGAATAACAAGAGCAGGACATGATCAGGAATTCAGGAGTTCAGGTCACTGTATATAATACAGGATAACAGGTCACTGATCATGATACAGGATATCAGGTCACTGTACATAGTACAGGATAACAAGGCAGGGTTCCCGTAAATGTGATAATCACAGGTCAAGTATATCATGCTGGGTGTCAAGTGATAGCATGACAGGATGATGATATTAGACAGGTAACCAGTCATGTCAAGAGATTGATATAGTCCGGTGGCAAGCCATGTCATAACCAGGGTCTTGCCAAATAGTAGCATGTCAGGTGTTAGATGATAACACTCAATTGTCAGGTGATATACATGTGTTAAAAGTAATATGAAAACGACAAGTAGTATAGACAGGTGTCAGGCATGAAGTAATGGCATGGGGTAGAATAGTAGCTGAGCACAAACAAGCGGAGCTGAGCAAGCTGGAAGTACAGACAGCAAACAGTATTTAACACTGGAGCATCTGGCGAGGTTACCGGGACGACTCGACTGAAGTACGAGTGGGGAATCCGGCAGCAACTCGCCTAGACGAATCTAGTGGTAAAGCGCTGAACGCTGATCATGATAACCAGGCGGAGCTGAACAAGCTGGAGGCATAAGCAGCGAACAGAGTTTAGACACTAATACGCTCTGCGAGGCTACCGGGGCACTCGGATTAAGATACGAGTGGGAAATCCGGCAGCAACTCGCCTAAACGAATTTAGTGAATAAAGCACTGAGTGCTAAGCATGCTCACCAGACGAAGCTGAGAAACCTGACGATCCCAATCACGCCTCTTTCGAGACAGTGAGGGACCGGAGGCTGAACTGAGAGACCTGCCGATCCCAATCACCTCTCTTTCGAGATAGTGAGTGACCGGAGGTTGAAGGGTCCGGAAGCCAAGTATGGTATAAGGCAGTACAATACATCACAGGCATGGTATGAGTACAAGAAGGAAACTACCCTAGTACAAGCATTCGTCACAGAGCAATACATGTCCAGATATAGGCACTCGGCCATACACAAATACAGGGACTCAGCCCAATACAAAATACATGGAAACAGGGAATAAAATATATGTCGACCCAAATGGAGGCGAGAGCGAGAACACTCGCCTAAATCACCGGAAAGCCGAAAACTCTGAAATCCATGGAACTCGCGCACGCGCCATATAATTATGAGGAGAGAGAAAGAGTGAGAAGTCTAGAGAGAAGCATATGAAAGGAGAGAGTGCACAAGAGACGCAGGTTGGAAAGTGAGACGCGGGGGTTCGCAGACGCGGGGATCGCTCTGCGAAGATACCACAAACGCGGGGTTGGAGGCCCGCGTTAGGAAACAAACAGAGAGGAGGAAAGGTGCTTCCTTTGTTGTGCCCGACGAAGGGAAGTTCAGCCCCAATCCAAAAGGAGGGTACCGGCCCTAAGTCTTGCCAACGGAGAAGAACGCGGACACGGGAATCACAAACGCGGGAGTCGCGTTGTGAAGACACCACAAACGCGGGGATCGAGGCCCGCGTTCAAATCAGGGCACAAGGGGAACGCGGACGCGGCCGTGGGGTCCGCATCGCGCTAGCACGAGGAGATCACAGACGCGGTTATTAGCCTCGCGTCGTGACGATACAATAACGCGAGGGCCGCGTCAAGAGGAGGTCGCCCGCACGCGGGGTGAGACCCGCGTCGGCAAATCACAGAGAGAGTCAGGGAGTTCTAGAGAGAGAATTTTAGGGAGGAGAGAGAGTGAGAGATCAGGTGAGAGAGAGTGAGAGGGAAAATGGGGGTCCCAGGAGAGAGAAAATAAGGGGTAGGGCTTTGCCCCTCTCTGGATCCACGCACACAGCGCCCCCAAGGGGGCGCTCAGCCTGGCCGCCGGCCAGGCGGCGGCGCCGGCCGGCGCCGGTCACCAGCAAAGGAGGAGGGGGCGGCTGCCCCCTCAACAGAACAGAGGAGGGGGCTTTGCCCCTTCCTGCAGAGAGAGAAAGAGAGGGGCTTGCCCCCTCTCAGATCAAGCACAGGGGCCCAGGTGGGCCCCTGGCCGCCCACGGCCGCCGGCACAGCGCCGGCGGCGCCCCAAACTGGGGTGGCGCCGGCCACCCAAGAAAAGGAGGGGGCTGTGCCCCCTCAACAAGGATGCACAGGGGGCCGGGAGGCCCCCTGGCCGAGTCCAAGGCCGCCGGCATGGCGCCGGCGGCGGTCTGCCTCCGCCGGAGGGGCCGGAGGAGGGTGAAGGTCGGCGGTGAGGGTGGTAGCCGTGGCCGAAACCAAGGGGAGAAAAAGAAAGAAAGGAAAGGAAAGAAAAGGAAAGAAAGGAAGAGAAAAAGAAAGAGGAGGGAAGGAGATGGCCGGACTTTGTGGTCTTCTCGCCGGCGTCGTGGTGGCCGGAGACGCCGGCGGTGGTGGTGGTTCGGTGGGGCGTCGGCCTCTCAGGAGAAGAAGAAAAGGAAGTAAGAAGAGAAGAAGGAAAAGAGAAGAAAGGAAAAGAAAAAGAAGAAGAAAAGAAGAGAGAGAGAGTGATAGGGATTGATGGGAAAGGGAGTAGGTGAGGGAGGTGGTGTCTCCCACGTGGGGGAGGAATGGGCTGGAGTTGAGGTGGAAGAGAAAAGAAAAGAAAGAAAGAAAGTACAAGATTCCACAAAATAATAATATAATAATATGGGCGCGAAATCGACTGTTCCAGAAAAATCCCCAAAAATACCCGGAGGTAGAAAACGTCATCCTGAGGAATAATATGAAATCGGTTTTCCAAAATAAAATCCCGTTTTCAAATTAAAAATCCAAAAGTCAGCCGCCGATACCGGTCTACAACGGGTCGGCCGGATTTTGATAAATTCTGAAAAAATCCCAGAAAATGTATTAAAGAGTAAAATATGATTTTAAGAAGTAAAGTGAAAGCGGAATTCAGAAATTCAATCCCGATAGTCCCGGAATCAACCAGCGATACTGGCCGATACCGACTCTGGTGGAATTTCCATAAATTCATAAAATCCTCAGAAAAAGGTATTTAAATAAGAAATGTGATTTTAAGAAATAATGTCTAAAGGCACTTCTCGTAATTCCAATCCGTTTGTAAATTAAAAATCCGGGAATCGGTCAGCGGCACTGATCGACACCGGTTTTGAAGATTCCCAACTTAATTGAGGAAAATTCCAGAAAATCATAGAAAATCTAGAATATTGGAAAATGATGTTTAAAACTGAAATCGGTCAAATCGGAAAACCGGAATGTCCAAATCGAGCAACACTCTAGGATCGGGCCCTCGGTTCAGACTAGGGCCGACTCCGAGTCCTCGAATCCAAATCCAAGACAAAACGTTCATATAAATAATTTATAATACAAAAAAAATATAGGAAGTAAATCAAAAAAATACGATCAGAAAATACGAATACGCAACTAAGTACGTATTCCGGGAACGGGGTGTTACACTCCATCCACCTTACAAAAATTGCGTCCTCGCAATTTCGATAAGGGGTGAAATGAACACAAAAGATAGGAATGAGGATTATGCCAATCAAGATATGAATAACTATGAGCCGTTCTCCCAGATCAACTGAACGGCTAACTCAAGACTGAGGCATCTCCGCACTTCTGTCGTATATATACATCCTCTGACGGTGCCATACTGATCTGATGTCTGCTCATAAGGGAATGCTGTCAGAACTTCAAAAGACTAATCCATCCTGAATAATATAGATTGAGCTGACTTGGAGAGATAATCAATAATACTTCAATCAGGCTGTGAACCGAAGCTGATGAGATCCATAGAAATCCATAGTGCTGAAATCCATAATATAATACAAAACCCTGCATGGCATGATGTTGTCCTTCTGCAGTAGAATTACTGAGGTGCCATATACATATTAATTCCCCGGGAATAAACCAGAATACCCAAGATAAAGAAAACCTTGATAATGATGAGTATAAATCAAGAAGACCAATAATTAAGAATTTCCGTAAACTGGGCGTTGCTAATTCTGAAAGACGTAGCCAAGAATATAGAATAACTGTGAAGAATTCTGAATACTGACTTCTGAATGATAACCCGTCTGCAGATGAAACATGAAGAAGATATCTGAGCCCTGCAAGATTGGTGGAATGGACCATTAACAAAGGTCATGGCGATAGTCCAGATATAGTGATGAAATTCTGTTCAGCAGATCCATGAAAGCACGCTAGAAGAGATCCGAGGAATGGCTAGAGTGCCAAGCACTGAAGGAACTAGCCACGGATGAAACCAAGCCTAGATGAGGTCATCGCGTAACACGGCTCAGGTGTTAAACATTAGGGTGCCGCGAAGCTAACGCTCTACGAGGCTCGCATATGGCGTAGCTCACGTGGCGAAGCCAGCGCGTAATACAACGCTAAATGCTAAGCACCAGGGTGCAGCGAAACTCACACCCGGTTAGGTTCATGGATGACTAGAACACGACCCTCGCTTGGCGAGGCTAGCGGAGCCTTTGGTCCACCAAATCAATAAAAACTGCCAGGAGTTATTGGCTCTGAGAACATGATCAAGAAATTATAATAACTGAGACGTGTCCTGAATGCTGTCTTCTGAATAATAATCGGACGGCATATTAGCTCTGAGAAAACCCGAGTTCCATGATCATAGTCGAAGAAATCATGATCGCT
Source organism: Agave tequilana (assembly GCA_038442645.1). Lineage (NCBI taxonomy): Eukaryota > Viridiplantae > Streptophyta > Magnoliopsida > Asparagales > Asparagaceae > Agave > Agave tequilana. Next base: position 82,306 of record JAVJIF010010844.1, read on the forward strand.
ATTAGAGTAATAGAAAATACCATAACTCTATCTGCCAGAAGTTCTGATTCTAAATTACTGTTATATACTGACACTCTTCATGAAATGATGTAATCTATCTGACTATATAAGTGACGACTACTCTGCTTGATGCACTAACCTCCCATGATGTATCCATAAATATAAGAATATAATGCAAGATCGAAGATCTGCCCAATATAAGATAGTGTGATATACCAGAGTCAAGGAATGCCAGAACATAATGAGAACGAACCATATCTGCCCTGCTGTCACCTCACTAGTCAACACATATCTTAAGTTGGCATAAAGATTATAAAAATCAGAATAGCAAAAATAGGAGAGATAGGAATCATGAAATAGGGAGAGAGATAGGACGGACTAGGATTGATGGTGATAGTGCAATGAGGGGGATATGATATAGAGAAGTTTACCAACTCCCGGACATATTAAAATGGGGATAATAATTACGGTCAGTACTTCAAGGATTCCTCCTTCAGATATCGAACACCCTTTCTGTTCTTACTCCATCATCTTGGGCATCCTGACTTCCCCTTCAGCCAGATTTTATGCTTGCCTCCTTCTACCATGTGCCCTAACTCTTGGTCTCTTTTGTATACGACTCCATGCTGGATGCTGGGGATGAAGCGAGGTTATTCTGACAGTAGGTCCTAGATTACCTCACGACGGTGATACTGGATGGGTTGATCTGATCGGTGTAATGTTCTCTGCTTCCTTGAACAGACCGTCACCTTTCAACTAATCTCTGAACCCGTGTATGACATAATTCATAACCTTCCTGGTGGTTGTGTTGTAGATGCCCGACTCCAGACAATATCCACTGGTCATATGTTGAGGGCAGGGTTGGAGGGATGGTTTAGTTAATAGGGCATCCAAGGGCCTGTCTGAGCCTTCACTTCCATCAATTAAGAGGGTCTCTTCACCAGCTTCATCTGCAACTCATCCTAATCTTTCTTCTCTGGGTCCATTCCACTTCCCGGATGATGTCAAAAGAACTTGAGAATACCCCTTGGGCTGCTTGGGGATAAGAAACATCTTGATCCTCACCTTCATTTCTCACTAAAATATTGCTTGCTCAGTTCTCCTTGTCGGCCATCATGTAAGACACCGACCGACTATGCCTTAGGAATTTTGCAGTGTACTTATTTACAATCCAATCTCCCTACCGCAATTTGATAAATCATTTTTTTTTCATTTCTTCCTGGGCTATTACAGAGAAGAATCTTCCTATAGAAATCCTTCGAGAACTAGTCCCAAGTGTTGGGCTTTCCCAGTCTCGCTGTTTCCGCCAACTACTACATCCAGGCTACATCTTCTAACTGTATTTTGATCATTTTCACCTAGTTCTCGTCAGGGACCCAAGTTGACTTAGAAGACCCATCAGGTTTACTGACCACTGCTATGCATCCAGGGCTTCTTCATGCTTGAAAAGATTGCCGGCTGTAGTTTCCTGAAATCCAACATGTCGCCTGGCTTCTGTTCCCGGAGTGCAACCAATGATCCTTGGTGCGGGACCTTCGCCTGTACTTGATCGTGTCTCATCATATCTTGCAGAGATAGTCTTAAATCAAGATTTTCTCCGTTAGGGTTACCCTAGGAAGAACCAGAACCGTTATGATTTCCCCATCTTTTCATGTCCGAGTTGGTCCAAGAAATTGAAGTATGAAAGGATGGGAGAACTTCAGAATTCAAGGAAACGATTATCAAGAGAGAATGGATAACTTTGTACTTGTAGTTGGATTGTATAACCAAGACTCATGCATTCCAGTTGCAAATTTCTTTACCATTAATTTGCCGTCTGGACGTACTGAGGAGGTGAGAGCCTAGGCTCTGATACCAACCTGTAACGCCCCGATCCTGGCGATACGGAGACGTTACTGCAACGTATATACGCAAGTCAGAAGTACCTTCACGTATATACGCTAAGCATCAGTACAGGTAAGAATCAGAGTACGGAAGCAAGTGGTGCATTATACATTCCAACATATGAATACAATTACAAAGTTATCACCAGAGGTGATCCAATATTACATGAATATTTCATCACTGACATGCGCAATTGCGAGATTACAAGCAGATGTACATGGATGAATAGTACAATAGGGCACTCACGAGTTTACTAAAGGAAAACTCGAGAGGCACACAAGGGGGCCTGGAAGGATAGAGCTCTGAACGGTCTGCTGGAGATCCACGCTTCAGCTGTGCCACTCTGATCAACAATAGGGAGAATCCACACGCTCCAAGCTTCTTGACCTGGACATGAGAATCCAGGGGAGTCAGATGAAACTCCCCAGGCGAGTGGTGATACAAAAGCCAAGTGGCGAGCAAGGATAAGCACATGTAAAGCGATAAGACCAAGTATAGCCGAGGACGAGCAAATCTGATTGTATGGTTTCAGATCACGGCTCCATAAGACTAGTACGTCGAAGGAATAATCCAAACAAGGAAACCCTCATCTATATACCCTTATCTTATGTCACCATAATCTAAGCACATACAATCCGACTGCACTCAGGGCATGATAAGATAATGAACAGGAGGCAAGTAGATACATGGGATAAAGCCGAGTGTGAGCAGTTAATATTATAATAACCATAAAACCGGAAATCCGATGAAAACCAGTACAAGCAAATATGATGAGGCATATCACAGATTCAAAGCCGTTTAAGCTGCAGGCTTCAGTATGCGTCCCATTCCACATACCTCTACTTACAACTTAAAGAGCCGGTTATTAGACACTTTATTATTACTCGTCTTACCCTGATATCTAGCTATGTGAACTAGCGTCCCAGCACACATAGATCCATATCCGAGTAAAGCAAGGTTGTTATTGGAAACCAGCGGGGGTATCAACGAACTATGTTTACAGTGGGTCCCGTGCTTGCCCGGGACCACGGTCCAGGGTGTTCCGTTGCTTGGTGACGGAACCAGCCGCAAGGCCTATCAGGAGGGACTTATGTATGCCCTTTTCAGGATTCAGGAGGAGGGAGCCAGCACTCCCCTCGGTCGCCTGGAGGCCCACAGGTCAGACCGGAAGTTTTAGTTGCACAACATGCCTAATACCACTGTAAACACGAACACATATTGATAGCCGCATGTTTCCCCCGACCCGATGCAAGTTGTTCCTTTTATGATTTATTAGGTTAATTATCAATTTACGGGAATAACAAGAGCAGGACATGATCAGGAATTCAGGAGTTCAGGTCATTGTATATAATACAGGATAACAGGTCACTGATCATGATACAGGATATCAGGTCACTGTACATAGTACAGGATAACAAGGCAGGGTTCCCGTAAATGTGATAATCACAGGTCAAGTATATCATGCTGGGTGTCAAGTGATAGCATGACAAGATGATATTAGACAGGTAACCAGTCATGTCAAGAGATTGATATAGTCCGGTGGCAAGCCATGTCATAACCAGGGTCTTGCCAAATAGTAGCATGTCAGGTGTTAGATGATAACACTCAATTGTCAGGTGATATACATGTGTTAAAAGTAATATGAAAACGACAAGTAGTATAGACAGGTGTCAGGCATGAAGTAATGGCATGGGGTAGAATAGTAGCTGAGCACAAACAAGCGGAGCTGAGCAAGCTGGAAGTACAGACAGCAAACAGTATTTAACACTGGAGCATCTGGCGAGGTTACCGGGACGACTCGACTGAAGTACGAGTGGGGAATCCGGCAGCAACTCGCCTAGACGAATCTAGTGGTAAAGCGCTGAACGCTGATCATGATAACCAGGCGGAGCTGAACAAGCTGGAGGCATAAGCAGCGAACAGAGTTTAGACACTAATACGCTCTGCGAGGCTACCGGGGCACTCGGATTAAGATACGAGTGGGGAATCCGGCAGCAACTCGCCTAAACGAATTTAGTGAATAAAGCACTGAGTGCTAAGCATGCTCACCAGACGAAGCTGAGAAACCTGACGATCCCAATCACGCCTCTTTCGAGACAGTGAGGGACCGGAGGCTGAACTGAGAGACCTGCCGATCCCAATCACCTCTCTTTCGAGATAGTGAGTGACCGGAGGTTGAAGGGTCCGGAAGCCAAGTATGGTATAAGGCAGTACAATACATCACAGGCATGGTATGAGTACAAGAAGGAAACTACCCTAGTACAAGCATTCGTCACAGAGCAATACATGTCCAGATATAGGCACTCGGCCATACACAAATACAGGGACTCAGCCCAATACAAAATACATGGAAACAGGGAATAAAATATATGTCGACCCAAATGGAGGCGAGAGCGAGAACACTCGCCTAAATCACCGGAAAGCCGAAAACTCTGAAATCCATGGAACTCGCGCACGCGCCATATATTTATGAGGGGAGAGAAAGAGTGAGAAGTCTAGAGAGAAGCATATGAAAGGAGAGAGTGCACAAAGAGACGCAGGTTTGGAAAGTGAGACGCGGGGGTTCGCAGACGCGGGGATCGCTCTGCGAAGATACCACAAACGCGGGGTTGGAGGCCCGCGTTAGGAAACAAACAGAGAGGAGGAAAGGTGCTTCCTTTGTTGTGCCCGACGAAGGGAAGTTCGGCCCCAATCCAAAAGGAGGGTACCGGCCCTAAGTCTTGCCAACGGAGAAGAACGCGGACACGGGAATCACAAACGCGGGAGTCGCGTTGTGAAGACACCACAAACGCGGGGATCGAGGCCCGCGTTCAAATCAGGGCACAAGGGGAACGCGGACGCGGCCGTGGGGTCCGCATCGCGCTAGCACGAGGAGATCACAGACGCGGTTATTAGCCTCGCGTCGTGACGATACAATAACGCGAGGGCCGCGTCAAGAGGAGGTCGCCCGCACGCGGGGTGAGACCCGCGTCGGCAAATCACAGAGAGAGTCAGGGAGTTCTAGAGAGAGAATTTTAGGGAGGAGAGAGAGTGAGAGATCAGGTGAGAGAGAGTGAGAGGGAAAATGGGGGTCCCAGGAGAGAGAAAATAAGGGGTAGGGGCTTTGCCCCTCTCTGGATCCACGCACACAGCGCCCCCAAGGGGGCGCTCAGCCTGGCCGCCGGCCGGCGCCGGTCACCAGCAAAGGAGGAGGGGGCGGCTGCCCCCTCAACAGAACAGAGGAGGGGGCTTTGCCCCCTTCCTGCAGAGAGAGAAAGAGAGGGGCTTGCCCCCTCTCAGATCAAGCACAGGGGCCCAGGTGGGCCCCTGGCCGCCCACGGCCGCCGGCACAGCGCCGGCGGCGCCCCAAACTGGGGTGGCGCCGGCCACCCCAAGAAAAGGAGGGGGCTGTGCCCCCTCAACAAGGATGCACAGGGGGCCGGGAGGCCCCCTGGCCGAGTCCAAGGCCGCCGGCATGGCGCCGGCGGCGGTCTGCCTCCGCCGGAGGGGCCGGAGGAGGGTGAAGGTCGGCGGTGAGGGTGGTAGCCGTGGCCGAAACCAAGGGGAGAAAAAGAAAGGAAAAGGAAAGAAAAGGAAAGAAAGGAAGAGAAAAAGAAAGAGGAGGGAAGGAGATGGCCGGACTTTGTGGTCTTCTCGCCGGCGTCGTGGTGGCCGGAGACGCCGGCGGTGGTGGTGGTTCGGTGGGGCGTCGGCCTCTCAGGAGAAGAAGAAAAGGAAGTAAGAAGAGAAGAAGGAAAAGAGAAGAAAAGGAAAAGAAAAAGAAGAAGAAAAGAAGAGAGAGAGAGTGATAGGGATTGATGGGAAAGGGAGTAGGTGAGGGAGGTGGTGTCTCCCACGTGGGGGAGGAATGGGCTGGAGTTGAGGTGGAAGAGAAAAGAAAAGAAAGAAAGAAAGTACAAGATTCCACAAAATAATAATATAATAATATGGGCGCGAAATCGACTGTTCCAGAAAAATCCCCAAAAATACCCGGAGGTAGAAAACGTCATCCTGAGGAATAATATGAAATCGGTTTTCCAAAATAAAATCCCGTTTTCAAATTAAAAATCCAAAAGTCAGCCGCCGATACCGGTCTACACCGGGTCGGCCGGATTTTGATAAATTCTGAAAAATCCCAGAAAATGTATTAAAGAGTAAAATATGATTTTAAGAAGTAAAGTGAAAGCGGAATTCAGAAATTCAATCCCGATAGTCCCGGAATCAACCAACGATACTGGCCGATACCGACTCTGGTGGAATTTCCATAAATTCATAAAATCCTCAGAAAAAGGTATTTAAATAAGAAATGTGATTTTAAGAAATAATGTCTAAAGGCACTTCTCGTAATTCCAATCCGTTTGTAAATTAAAAATCCGGGAATCGGTCAGCGGCACTGATCGACACCGGTTTTGAAGATTCCCAACTTAATTGAGAAAAATTCCAGAAAATCATAGAAAATCTAGAATATTGGAAAATGATGTTTAAAACTGAAATCGGTCAAATCGGAAAACCGGAATGTCCAAATCGAGCAACACTCTAGGATCGGGCCCTCGGTTCAGACTAGGGCCGACTCCGAGTCCTCGAATCCAAATCCAAGACAAAACGTTCATATAAATAATTTATAATACAAAAAAAATATAGGAAGTAAATCAAAAAAATACGATCAGAAAATACGAATACGCAACTAAGTACGTATTCCGGGAACGGGGTGTTACACTCCATCCACCTTACAAAAAATTGCGTCCTCGCAATTTCGATAAGGGGTGAAATGAACACAAAAGATAGGAATGAGGATTATGCCAATCAAGATATGAATAACTATGAGCCGTTCTCCAGATCAACTGAACGACTAACTCAAGACTGAGGCATCTCCGCACTTCTGTCGTATATATACATCCTCTGACGGTGCCATACTGATCTGATGTCTGCTCATAAGGGAATGCTGTCAGAACTTCAAAAGACTAATCCATCCTGAATAATATAGATTGAGCTGACTTGGAGAGATAATCAATAATACTTCAATCAGGCTGTGAACCGAAGCTGATGAGATCCATAGAAATCCATAGTGCTGAAATCCATAATATAATACAAAACCCTGCATGGCATGATGTTGTCCTTCTGCAGTAGAATTACTGAGGTGCCATATACATATTAATTCCCCGGGAATAAACCAGAATACCCAAGATAAAGAAAACCTTGATAATGATGAGTATAAATCAAGAAGACCAATAATTAAGAATTTCCGTAAACTGGGCGTTGCTAATTCTGAAAGACGTAGCCAAGAATATAGAATAACTGTGAAGAATTCTGAATACTGACTTCTGAATGATAACCCGTCTGCAGATGAAACATGAAGAAGATATCTGAGCCCTGCAAGATTGGTGGAATGGACCATTAACAAAGGTCATGGCGATAGTCCAGATATAGTGATGAAATTCTGTTCAGCAGATCCATGAAAGCACGCTAGAAGAGATCCGAGGAATGGCTAGAGTGCCAAGCACTGAAGGAACTAGCCACGGATGAAACCAAGCCTAGATGAGGTCATCGCGTAACACGGCTCAGGTGTTAAACATTAGGGTGCCGCGAAGCTAACGCTCTACGAGGCTCGCATATGGCGTAGCTCACGTGGCGAAGCCAGCGCGTAACACAACGCTAAATGCTAAGCACCAGGGTGCAGCGAAACTCACACCCGGTTAGGTTCATGGATGACTAGAACACGACCCTCGCTTGGCGAGGCTAGCGGAGCCTTTGGTCCACCAAATCAATAAAAACTGCCAGGAGTTATTGGCTCTGAGAACATGATCAAGAAATTATAATAACTGAGACGTGTCCTGAATGCTGTCTTCTGAATAATAATCGGACGGCATATTAGCTCTGAGAAAACCCGAGTTCCATGATCATAGTCGAAGAAATCATGATCGCTATTAGAGTAATAGAAAATACCATAGCTCTATCTGCCAGAAGTTCTGATTCTAAATTACTGTTATATACTGACACTCTTCATGAAATGATGCAATCTATCTGACTATATAAGTGACGACTACTCTGCTTGATGCACTAACCTCCCATGATGTATCCATAAATATAAGAATATAATGCAAGATCGAAGATCTGCCCAATATAAGATAGTGTGATATACCAGAGTCAAGGAATGCCAGAACATAATGAGAACGAACCATATCTGCCCTGCTGTCACCTCACTAGTCAACACATATCTTAAGTTGGCATAAAGATTATAAAAATCAGAATAGCAAAAATAGGAGAGATAGGAATCATGAAATAGGGAGAGAGATAGGACGGACTAGGATTGATGGTGATAGTGCAATGAGGGGGATATGATATAGAGAAGTTTACCAACTCCCGGACATATTAAAATGGGGATAATAATTACGGTCAGTACTTCAAGGATTCCTCCTTCAGATATCGAACACCCTTTCTGTTCTTACTCCATCATCTTGGGCATCCTGACTTCCCCTTCAGCCAGATTTTATGCTTGCCTCCTTCTACCATGTGCCCTAACTCTTGGTCTCTTTTGTATACGACTCCATGCTGGATGCTGGGGATGAAGCGAGGTTATTCTGACAGTAGGTCCTAGATTACCTCACGACGGTGATACTGGATGGGTTGATCTGATCGGTGTAATGTTCTCTGCTTCCTTGAACAGACCGTCACCTTTCAACTAATCTCTGAACCCGTGTATGACATAATTCATAACCTTCCTGGTGGTTGTGTTGTAGATGCCCGACTCCAGACAATATCCACTGGTCATATGTTGAGGGCAGGGTTGGAGGGATGGTTTAGTTAATAGGGCATCCAAGGGCCTGTCTGAGCCTTCACTTTCATCAATTAAGAGGGTCTCTTCACCAGCTTCATCTGCAACTCATCCTAATCTTTCTTCTCTGGGTCCATTCCACTTCCCGGATGATGTCAAAAGAACTTGAGAATACCCCTTGGGCTGCTTGGGGATAAGAAACATCTTGATCCTCACCTTCATTTCTCACTAAAATATTGCTTGCTCAGTTCTCCTTGTCGGCCATCATGTAAGACACCGACCGACTATGCCTTAGGAATTTTGCAGTGTACTTATTTACAATCCAATCTCCCTACCGCAATTTGATAAATCATTTTTTTTCATTTCTTCCTGGGCTATTACAGAGAAGAATCTTCCTATAGAAATCCTTCGAGAACTAGTCCCAAGTGTTGGGCTTTCCCAGTCTCGCTGTTTCCGCCAACTACTACATCCAGGCTACATCTTCTAACTGTATTTTGATCATTTTCACCTAGTTCTCGTCAGGGACCCAAGTTGACTTAGAAGACCCATCAGGTTTACTGACCACTGCTATGCATCCAGGGCTTCTTCATGCTTGAAAAGATTGCCGGCTGTAGTTTCCTGAAATCCAACATGTCGCCTGGCTTCTGTTCCCGGAGTGCAACCAATGATCCTTGGTGCGGGACCTTCGCCTGTACTTGATCGTGTCTCATCATATCTTGCAGAGATAGTCTTAAATCAAGATTTTCTCCGTTAGGGTTACCCTAGGAAGAACCAGAACCGTTATGATTTTCCCATCTTTTCATGTCCGAGTTGGTCCAAGAAATTGAAGTATGAAAGGATGGGAGAACTTCAGAATTCAAGGAAACGATTATCAAGAGAGAATGGATAACTTTGTACTTGTAGTTGGATTGTATAACCAAGACTCATGCATTCCAGTTGCAAATTTCTTTACCATTAATTTGCCGTCTGGACGTACTGAGGAGGTGAGAGCCTAGGCTCTGATACCAACCTGTAACGCCCCGATCCTGGCGATACGGAGACGTTACTGCAACGTATATACGCAAGTCAGAAGTACCTTCACGTATATACGCTAAGCATCAGTACAGGTAAGAATCAGAGTACGGAAGCAAGTGGTGCATTATACATTCCAACATATGAATACAATTACAAAGTTATCACCAGAGGTGATCCAATATTACATGAATATTTCATCACTGACATGCGCAATTGCGAGATTACAAGCAGATGTACATGGATGAATAGTACAATAGGGCACTCACGAGTTTACTAAAGGAAAACTCGAGAGGCACACAAGGGGCCTGGAAGGATAGAGCTCTGAACGGTCTGCTGGAGATCCACGCTTCAGCTGTGCCACTCTGATCAACAACAGGGAGAATCCACACGCTCCAAGCTTCTTGACCTGGACATGAGAATCCAGGGGAGTCAGATGAAACTCCCCAGGCGAGTGGTGATACAAAAGCCAAGTGGCGAGCAAGGATAAGCACATGTAAAGCGATAAGACCAAGTATAGCCGAGGACGAGCAAATCTGATTGTATGGTTTCAGATCACGGCTCCATAAGACTAGTACGTCGAAGGAATAATCCAAACAAGGAAACCCTCATCTATATACCCTTATCTTATGTCACCATAATCTAAGCACATACAATCCGACTGCACTCAGGGCATGATAAGATAATGAACAGGAGGCAAGTAGATACATGGGATAAAGCCGAGTGTGAGCAGTTAATATTATAATAACCATAAAACCGGAAATCCGATGAAAACCAGTACAAGCAAATATGATGAGGCATATCACAGATTCAAAGCCGTTTAAGCTGCAGGCTTCAGTATGCGTCCCATTCCACATACCTCTACTTACAACTTAAAGAGCCGGTTATTAGACACTTTATTATTACTCGTCTTACCCTGATATCTAGCTATGTGAACTAGCGTCCCAGCACACATAGATCCATATCCGAGTAAAGCAAGGTTGTTATTGGAAACCAGCGGGGGTATCAACGAACTATGTTTACAGTGGGTCCCGTGCTTGCCCGGGACCACGGTCCAGGGTGTTCCGTTGCTTGGTGACGGAACCAGCCGCAAGGCCTATCAGGAGGGACTTATGTATGCCCTTTTCAGGATTCAGGAGGAGGGAGCCAGCACTCCCCTCGGTCGCCTGGAGGCCCACAGGTCAGACCGGAAGTTTTAGTTGCACAACATGCCTAATACCACTGTAAACACGAACACATATTGATAGCCGCATGTTTCCCCCGACCCGATGCAAGTTGTTCCTTTTATGATTTATTAGGTTAATTATCAATTTACGGGAATAACAAGAGCAGGACATGATCAGGAATTCAGGAGTTCAGGTCATTGTATATAATACAGGATAACAGGTCACTGATCATGATACAGGATATCAGGTCACTGTACATAGTACAGGATAACAAGGCAGGGTTCCCGTAAATGTGATAATCACAGGTCAAGTATATCATGCTGGGTGTCAAGTGATAGCATGACAAGATGATGATATTAGACAGGTAACCAGTCATGTCAAGAGATTGATATAGTCCGGTGGCAAGCCATGTCATAACCAGGGTCTTGCCAAATAGTAGCATGTCAGGTGTTAGATGATAACACTCAATTGTCAGGTGATATACATGTGTTAAAAGTAATATGAAAACGACAAGTAGTATAGACAGGTGTCAGGCATGAAGTAATGGCATGGGGTAGAATAGTAGCTGAGCACAAACAAGCGGAGCTGAGCAAGCTGGAAGTACAGACAGCAAACAGTATTTAACACTGGAGCATCTGGCGAGGTTACCGGGACGACTCGACTGAAGTACGAGTGGGGAATCCGGCAGCAACTCGCCTAGACGAATCTAGTGGTAAAGCGCTGAACGCTGATCATGATAACCAGGCGGAGCTGAACAAGCTGGAGGCATAAGCAGCGAACAGAGTTTAGACACTAATACGCTCTGCGAGGCTACCGGGGCACTCGGATTAAGATACGAGTGGGGAATCCGGCAGCAACTCGCCTAAACGAATTTAGTGAATAAAGCACTGAGTGCTAAGCATGCTCACCAGACGAAGCTGAGAAACCTGACGATCCCAATCACGCCTCTTTCGAGACAGTGAGGGCCGGAGGCTGAACTGAGAGACCTGCCGATCCCAATCACCTCTCTTTCGAGATAGTGAGTGACCGGAGGTTGAAGGGTCCGGAAGCCAAGTATGGTATAAGGCAGTACAATACATCACAGGCATGGTATGAGTACAAGAAGGAAACTACCCTAGTATAAGCATTCGTCACAGAGCAATACATGTCCAGATATAGGCACTCGGCCATACACAAATACAGGGACTCAGCCCAATACAAAATACATGGAAACAGGGAATAAAATATATGTCGACCCAAATGGAGGCGAGAGCGAGAACACTCGCCTAAATCACCGGAAAGCCGAAAACTCTGAAATCCATGGAACTCGCGCACGCGCCATATATTTATGAGGGGAGAGAAAGAGTGAGAAGTCTAGAGAGAAGCATATGAAAGGAGAGAGTGCACAAAGAGACGCAGGTTTGGAAAGTGAGACGCGGGGGTTCGCAGACGCGGGGATCGCTCTGCGAAGATACCACAAACGCGGGGTTGGAGGCCCGCGTTAGGAAACAAACAGAGAGGAGGAAAGGTGCTTCCTTTGTTGTGCCCGACGAAGGGAAGTTCGGCCCCAATCCAAAAGGAGGGTACCGGCCCTAAGTCTTGCCAACGGAGAAGAACGCGGACACGGGAATCACAAACGCGGGAGTCGCGTTGTGAAGACACCACAAACGCGGGGATCGAGGCCCGCGTTCAAATCAGGGCACAAGGGGAACGCGGACGCGGCCGTGGGGTCCGCATCGCGCTAGCACGAGGAGATCACAGACGCGGTTATTAGCCTCGCGTCGTGACGATACAATAACGCGAGGGCCGCGTCAAGAGGAGGTCGCCCGCACGCGGGGTGAGACCCGCGTCGGCAAATCACAGAGAGAGTCAGGGAGTTCTAGAGAGAGAATTTTAGGGAGGAGAGAGAGTGAGAGATCAGGTGAGAGAGAGTGAGAGGGAAAATGGGGGTCCCAGGAGAGAGAAAATAAGGGGTAGGGGCTTTGCCCCTCTCTGGATCCACGCACACAGCGCCCCCAAGGGGGCGCTCAGCCTGGCCGCCGGCCGGCGCCGGTCACCAGCAAAGGAGGAGGGGGCGGCTGCCCCCTCAACAGAACAGAGGAGGGGGCTTTGCCCCCTTCCTGCAGAGAGAGAAAGAGAGGGGCTTGCCCCCTCTCAGATCAAGCACAGGGGCCCAGGTGGGCCCCTGGCCGCCCACGGCCGCCGGCACAGCGCCGGCGGCGCCCCAAACTGGGGTGGCGCCGGCCACCCCAAGAAAAGGAGGGGGCTGTGCCCCCTCAACAAGGATGCACAGGGGGCCGGGAGGCCCCCTGGCCGAGTCCAAGGCCGCCGGCATGGCGCCGGCGGCGGTCTGCCTCCGCCGGAGGTGCCGGAGGAGGGTGAAGGTCGGCGGTGAGGGTGGTAGCCGTGGCCGAAACCAAGGGGAGAAAAAGAAAGGAAAAGGAAAGAAAAGGAAAGAAAGGAAGAGAAAAAGAAAGAGGAGGGAAGGAGATGGCCGGACTTTGTGGTCTTCTCGCCGGCGTCGTGGTGGCCGGAGACGCCGGCGGTGGTGGTGGTTCGGTGGGGCGTCGGCCTCTCAGGAGAAGAAGAAAAGGAAGTAAGAAGAGAAGAAGGAAAAGAGAAGAAAAGGAAAAGAAAAAGAAGAAGAAAAGAAGAGAGAGAGAGTGATAGGGATTGATGGAAAGGGAGTAGGTGAGGGAGGTGGTGTCTCCCACGTGGGGGAGGAATGGGCTGGAGTTGAGGTGGAAGAGAAAAGAAAAGAAAGTACAAGATTCCACAAAATAATAATATAATAATATGGGCGCGAAATCGACTGTTCCAGAAAAATCCCCAAAAATACCCGGAGGTAGAAAACGTCATCCTGAGGAATAATATGAAATCGGTTTTCCAAAATAAAATCCCGTTTTCAAATTAAAAATCCAAAAGTCAGCCGCCGATACCGGTCTACACCGGGTCGGCCGGATTTTGATAAATTCTGAAAAATCCCAGAAAATGTATTAAAGAGTAAAATATGATTTTAAGAAGTAAAGTGAAAGCGGAATTCAGAAATTCAATCCCGATAGTCCCGGAATCAACCAGCGATACTGGCCGATACCGACTCTGGTGGAATTTCCATAAATTCATAAAATCCTCAGAAAAAGGTATTTAAATAAGAAATGTGATTTTAAGAAATAATGTCTAAAGGCACTTCTCGTAATTCCAATCCGTTTGTAAATTAAAAATCTGGGAATCGGTCAGCGGCACTGATCGACACCGGTTTTGAAGATTCCCAACTTAATTGAGGAAAATTCCAGAAAATCATAGAAAATCTAGAATATTGGAAAATGATGTTTAAAACTGAAATCGGTCAAATCGGAATACCGGAATGTCCAAATCGAGCAACACTCTAGGATCGGGCCCTCGGTTCAGACTAGGGCCGACTCCGAGTCCTCGAATCCAAATCCAAGACAAAACGTTCATATAAATAATTTATAATACAAAACAAATATAGGAAGTAAATCAAAAAAATACGATCAGAAAATACGAATACGCAACTAAGTACGTATTCCGGGAACGGGGTGTTACAATCTGTATGAATTATTTCCAGGAGTTCTTTACTTCTTGTGGCACCTTTCTTAGTGTGTTTGGTTTGCTTTCCTTTTATGCAATCCACACACACATCAAAATCAGTGAAGTCTAGGTTATCCAAAATCCCAGTCTTCACTAATCTTATAATTCTATCCCTGGAGATATGCCCCAGTCGTCTATGCCACAAGATTGAGGATTTTTCATTTATTAAGCCACGTTTTATACCAACATTCGAATGCAGAGATAATAAAGATTGTGCAAACTCATCATTCAATGAAATTTTATATAAACCATCACATAAAATTCCATGTCCAACCGGAATTGAATTATACATTAAAGAGAGTTTTCCACAACTAAACAAAACAGAATATCCAAAAACATCTAATTTGGATAATGACATTAAGTTTCTTGAAATTGAAGGTACATAAAAAGTATCCTCAAGATCCATCTGATGACCCGTCTCCAAGAGTAGTCGATAAACACCAACATATTCGACCTCCACTTTGAGACGGTTCCCATAAAGACGAATCTCTCACTTTCCTTCGGTTTTCTGGTTGTAAGGAATCCTGCATTGAATTAGTTATATGAGTTGTGGCTCCAGAGTCTATCCACCAAGTATTAGAAGGAACTTCAGCAAGATTTGATTCATAACATACAAAAGAAAGATTTGTACCTTTCTTTTCGAATCAAGCTTTCCTCTTGTTGCAGTCCTTCTTCACATGTCCTTTTCTGCCACAGAAGTAGCATTTGACAGTGAAAGCTTTTCTATGACCTTGGCTACTTTTCCCATGGTCATTTCCTTTCTTTGATGGAAATCTCTTACCTCTTCCATATTTACTTTTCTTATGGATACCTCCTGAAGTTACTGCCAACACTGAGTGCTGTCCTTCTTGCCTCAGTCTCACTTCCTCTTGAACACACATACCAGTTAGCTCATTCAAGTTCCACTTATCCTTATGAGTATTGTAGTGGATCTTGAATGGCCCAAACTGAGAAGGAAGCGAGTTGAGGATGAACTGTACCAAGAAGGACTCATCCACTTTCATTCCCAGTGATCCTAGCTTAGCAGCCTTATCAG
The DNA here is from genome assembly GCA_038442645.1 of Agave tequilana. Classification (NCBI taxonomy): domain Eukaryota; kingdom Viridiplantae; phylum Streptophyta; class Magnoliopsida; order Asparagales; family Asparagaceae; genus Agave; species Agave tequilana. The sequence continues at coordinate 97,742 of JAVJIF010010844.1, forward strand.
TCATGTTTAGAATGTGTTGCTGAACTCCTCTATTACCATCATATTTCATGGTGGTAAGTTCAGCCATGAGGGTGCCAGCTAATGACTTATCTGCAGATTTAAAACGGTCTTTAACCGCACTTAATAGTTCAGATGCAATAGTTGTAGGAGGGAGTGAAGTCTTGATGTTATTAGCTATGGTCATCTTTATGAACATAAGACTGAGCCTATTAGACCTTTCCCAAGCTTTGGCATGGCTGACCTGTTCTGCTGTACTCTCAGCAGTTACTTCATCAGGTTTGTCAACTATTAAGGCCATGTCTAGGTCCAAAACACCCAGTGTAAACTGTACATGTTCAAACCACTCTGAAAAGTTGGTACCATCCAAGGCTGGAATGCTAGTGGCATGAGTGTGAAGGGAAGTAGGGACGTTCACTGAAACATAATAGGACATTGCTCACATTAGGCCACAAATCAATACAAGTTTTAAATTTAATTAAGATGAACTATTGATATCACTTTGATTTCTCCTTTGGGCGAAACCTAAGCATATCTAGTGTTCACTCTTTAGGTGAGAACTTTTATCACCTATGTAGGTCTAATATAATTTATGTCACTTAGTTAGTAAGTCATGTTACCTTTGGGTATCCAATTCCACACCACTAAGTTACATAAATTACACTATCCTACCCCGGTTCATAATTATTTGAAAGAGACTTTCCTTTGGGCCAGTCCCAATCTCCTAACTAGAACCGCCATCGAGAATATTATTGTCTTTTATGTCTTCCTCATTGACAAGTCTTTTATGTAGTTGTATATTCATAAGGTTTACTAACATAGGTCACTTTGGCAACTACTAAATCAATAAGCCTTATGAATACAAAACTAACCAATAATATTCTCTAATCTTTTATTTGAGTAAAGCCATAATACCTCAATACATTACTTGACCAAGCATCAATCAATATTAACACAACAACTTAAATGTGTAATATACATTAATGATTGAATATTAACAAGTATTAGTCGACTACAAGGAAAGATTAGTCGACTTGGGTCAAGTCAAGTCGACTACACATTAGGTCTAGTCGACTAGTGCAAAAGAAAATTAGTCGACTATACCCATATTATTAGTCGACTACAAACTTTATTAGTCGACTTCACATTTAATTAGTCGACTCCTGAATCCAACAGAAAGTTCTCAACTTTCGGGTCACCGAATTAGTCGACTTGGAAATATGATTAGTCGACTATACCCTAATTAGTCGACTAGTCATAAAATCAACTAAAAATCAAGTCGACTCCTGCGGCAAACAGAGACTTTAAAACTTTCTGGAAAAGGGAATTAGTCGACTATACGATGGGATTAGTCGACTAATAGTCGACGAAGCAGTTATCAAAGGCAGTTTCTGCTTAGTCGATTTTAATCCCAAAATTATCAAAAATTAGGGTTTTCAATTCCTTTGATTTTGATCCCAATTTAATTGCATAATTAGAGGAATATGAACATGATATTAGGGCTATTAAATCCTCTACAAATTCTACAATTAAAAGATCAAAAATTCGATTTTATGAATTGTTAATCAAAAACCCTAACTTTCCATAATTCCTAAATCCAAGATGTATTGATTCTTTAAACACGGCTCTGATACCAAATGTAGGAAATAAAATAGATTTAATGCGGAATAATGGCCATGAATCTAAGAATCATACACATCTCAAGAATTGAAAGCATATACAAATTAAATACATACCGGAAGCCATAGTTGAATTGAGAATGATGGATGGATGAAGACCTTGATCTCTTTTCTTCAACTCCTGCAATGATCCTGCAAACCCTAATTGCAATCACCTTCTTCTCTCTATCTCCTTGTCTTTTCACAACTCTTGCAATAGATGATGGAATCCCAAAGGAGGGGAGAAGTTGTTTTTCTTTACAGGAGGAGAGAAGTGGGCCTTAATTGTAAAATAACCATCATGTGATAATACCACCCATCATAGTCCTTAATACCACACACATGATTAATTAAACTTTATGCAAATATAACTTTAATATGGGCATACATGATATCAGCTTACTTTAATTAGGAATCCAATGTTAATTAACCTAGGTTAAGTGGTCCATCTTAATATGAGATCAACATTCAAAAGTTAAACAAAATAATAAATTTGTTGAAGACTGTGGTGAACACGTGATGAACCACCCAAATTGGCTGGTGCATGCCACTCGTCACCGTGAGAAAAGTATGCATAATAAAACGTTGTACAAAGTGAACACACATATATTTCTTCCTTTATTGAGATGGCACTTATTTTGCACATAATTTTAATAGACAGATGAAACTCTCTGAACGAAATCCTTAGTTTTGATAGTAAATTAATTTGGAGAGCTTGTTCCCAGCGAGAAGCAAAAGTAGATGCAAAATATCCAGAGATAAGGCAAGAGGAGCTGCAAAATTCAACAATCCAGATAGCTTTCCTGTTCACAAAAGTTTTGGCATCATGGTTTTGTCATCACTTGATACATTATTCAAAGGGGGTCATTAACAAAATTTAGAAACTAGACCATATGAAAATTCAATCACGAAATAAGAATAAACTGCAAGCTAATAAAAATTCTGTTAAATTGGTTAATAGTTGCAAAAAGAAAGAATATAAAAAATAATAAAATATTGACAAATAAATTACTAGACCAGAAAAATCCATAGCCCTTAACATACTATGACCACCACCACCACCACCACAGCAACCATCATCCGTAGACTATCTTGTGCACAGGTAAGCACTGGTGAGCATTGGCCACCGCCCACCAGCAACGCCGTCGGCTTTTGCTTGTTCGGAGCAGGAGGGCACATTGCCGGCAGCGTTGGTAGTCCTGCACCGACATGTCGTAGGGGGGTTCACTCTTTCTTAGCCTCGCACTCCTCTTCTGCCGCCGCCGCCGCCGTCATGACCACAGAACGAGCAGCCATTTATACTCGAGAGACTAAAGACAGGTCCTTTGGTTTCAAGTAGGGGCGTGTTTGTTCCGAGAAAAGGAGAGGAAAAGATGCAAGTAGGAAATCTCTTTTTCACTTCTACTGTTTGTTTCAAGGACATTACCAATTATACTTTTTTTTTAATCTTATTTTTCATTTTTACATCACTATTTTTTTCACTTGCAGGATGCTACACTTACCTTTTTAGATATTTAATATTGTGATTAATATTTATATAATTAATTTAATTTTAAATATTTTTATAATTTATTTTAATAATTTAAATATAAGAAAATTTTCTCTACGGCCACCTACTTTTCTTCATAATTAGAAAAAAAAATTCTCAGCTTCATAATTTTATTCACTACTGTCTCATTCACGTCAGCATAAATTGATTCTCTCATCTACCACTTATTTATATGTTTCATTTCCTCTTTTACATTTCCTCGTCGCCCCAACGTTGCTCTCTACTCAACCCTGACTCGATGCTGAGAAATTCGTGAGTCGAGCTGCGCAATCAGGTAGCTGTGGGGGTTGGAAGGGGGCGGGGAGCCCCCTCCCTAGGGTCTCAGGGGGCGAAGCCCCTAAACCAAATTTATTTTGAGATCAACCGTTTGCAAATCTCGTTTGTTCGTGCTCGAGATGAGTTTTGTTTGTACGTGATCGATGTGGTATTTAGATCTGAAAAAAAATTGGGGATCATTTGATGCCAGTGAACGGGGGTTGCTGATAATGACGATGCTGATATGAGCACTGCGACTCATGATCACAGTCATATGTGAGGATTGTGACTATGGTCACACTCCTTTATTAGAAGACTACGACTATGGTCATAATTCTTTTATTAATTAAAAATTAGGGCATTTTGTAAGGACTGATCATTGTCGTCGTCCCAATATAAGCTGGAAAATTGTGTTTTTGTGAGGACTACAATCATGGTCGCGATCCTAATAAAGACTAAAAACCAAAGCATTTTGTAAGGAATGCGATCATGATCGCAATCCTATAAAAACTCAAAAATATGTCCTAATAATGAGCACTGCGATCATGATCGTAGTCGTATGAGGACTAAAAAATAAGACATTTTTGTAAGGACTACGATCATGGTCACAGTTCTTTAAAGACTCAAAACATCACATTTCTATTTCTCAGAATAAGGGAATGTTTGTGAAGACTGCGAGATCGCAGTACTTAGAGATAGGGCATTTTTATGAGCACTGCGATCATGGTTAGAGTTCTCGGAAATATTTTTTTTCATTTTTAAGTGATCCGCTTTTTTGAAGCGATTACTGCGATACATTTGCGTCTTTTACCAGTAAGGAACGTTTCTGTACTTGATACGTGAGCACATGTAGTTGGTTTAAAAAGGAGATAGTTGAAGCGAATAAAATTATGAGCTGAGCTTTTTCCTAATTACGATTTGATATAAGAGGCTGCAGAAAATCTTCCTAATAATAATAATTTATTTTTATTATTTAAATATTTCTAATAAATTAAATAATTTCAAATACTAAAAAAATAATTAATTTTTAATAATAAAAGTAATAATATTGGGATGAAGTCTTCAATATTTTAATAATTTTAAATATTTTATTATTGTTTTAATAATTTAATTTTTTATTATTAGTTTAATATTTTAATATTATTTTATTTTTTATCAAAATTTTTTATACATTTTTAATTTTAACAATAGATTTAATTTAATAATATATATATTATTTAAATTATTAAACATATATTTTTGTGATAAACTTTTCTATTTACATCTCCACGTTACTAAACAAACACCGTAAACACAATATACTTTTTCACTTATACTGTCATATTACAACCAAACACCATTAAATTTATTTACACAAATCTCAAATTTTCACTTATACGTTCACATTTCTCATTTTCATTTCTCATTTGCAGCAAACCAAACTGTTCCAGACTGGGGACTGGGCTGGAATTCATTTGTAGAGTGTCAGCTGGCCAGGCCTGCCTTCAAATTTCAATTTGGACTAACAAGAGATGGGCTTCATATATTGGACTATTAGAGTGCCTGCCTGACCCAATTCTGTTATGCATTGGAAGACCACGACTTTGAGTCACTGCTCACACCTTCTTCTCTTCTAATCTCATCTCAGATGAGATTAGAGGAGAGTTTTAGTGGGGGAAAAGATGAGATGGATGAGATAAGAGGGAGAAGGTGAGATCAGAGAAAATTAGTCCCTCGTAATCTTGTATGTATTTTTTGGATCGTAGATCAAAATTGGTCGAATAAACCGTATAAATGTTGTCTTCTTCTTTTTGTGTCTTGTCTTGTTTACTCCTGATGGTTCGATCTTGCATGCAACATTTAGCAATGTTACTCGCCCATGCATCTTAAAATGTGGGGGAACAGAAAGAAAAACTCTGCAAACTTTGTATAGAAAAACATGATAGTTACGGACAATTTTTGTTGATGTGGATGGTGTTTGTCAAGTTTGCTTTGAGAAAATCTACTTTCTTAGCTTAGCTCCGCTCCGGAGCAATGTATTTTGGAGCTAAACTGATAGAATGAAAATTGGATCCAAGTCGACACAAGCACCTCCCTTAAAGTTCGAAAGAGAGAAATTAAAACGTTACTTTTGCTTAGAGATTTATTAAAGTGATTGCTGAATATGAGAAAACTCATTAACCTTATCATTGATAGAATTAGAATGAGTAATACTTTTCATGCCCACCAGTTAGCTTACTCATTGACATACTCAACACACAAATTAGCGTCTGGGTATGTCACAACATGGGTAAGCCCACATGCCGTTGTGGAAAAATTCTTCTTGATATGTTGGAGACAAGGCTACTCATGTCACGCAACGTATTCTTATACGCTCGTTTTTATTATTCTCCTTAGCTTGTTTTTTGCCTTTCACTAGACATATCTTATCTATTAGCCAGTGTAGTGGATAAAATTTGACCTCTGTTAGGATCATGACACATATCCAGTGGCAGAAACATGAGGAAGCTCTCAGGATCTCCATTCTAGATCTCAACTACGCTTAAATCTGACGGCAGCTCTCAACCACAACTCCGAAGTTATACTGCTTTCCGAAGACCTCTCTCGCCCCGGAGTCTGAAATCATACAGCCACTCAGAGCTGACTCGACTCTGGACCGAATGCCATGCCCTGTGGTGACTTTATCCATCAACGCAGACAGATCGAGGCGAACTTTTCGAATCACAGAATCTATTACGTTACTCTGTCCTCTTCCTCATCCAGAGTCACCTTACGCTAAGTAGAATAGTTGGAGATAGCAATCAGTAAACCTCCAGCACACCATTCATAACAATCTGAATTCAATCTCAGCAGTTAGGAAGATCTGCAGATTCAAACCGAACAGTTGAAGATTTGCATCTATCCACATCCACTTCACTGCCTCTGCTACGGTATCTATGTGGTTTATATTGATCGAGTTGGAACCTACACACAGAAAATACAAAATTTCAGGAATACAGAACAGAAGTGCAAGTGCTCAATGCTACCACTTTAGCGAATGGCTATGCGAGTCGTGATCCACAAAGGAGGGACTAGTGATGGAAACTTTTTGTAAGTTCTCTTTAGTTCACAAAAAATGGTTAAATTTCTTCTTTCAGTTCTATAAAAGAAAAGGAAAATAAGTTATATTAAATTATTCAGAAAGTGGTAGATTGAGAAGGTGGAGAAAAATAGAAAATAATTTTGTACAAAGAAAGTGAAAAATAATGAATAGAGTTGAGAGATAGTAATGTTGGTGATCTAAACTAAAAATTAAAAGAAAGAAAGTTAAACCCTAAAAAATTTTACTTGCCTCTTCAGTGCCTGCTTACCTTTGACCCGTATCGACGATGTAACTTTGTTTGAAGGCGAGCGAAATATCACAAATAGGATCTTTCCCATTTCTGATTTACACTACAAAATGAAGGGGCAAGCTACACTACCATAGGAATGTCTATCCACCACCATAAGCCATCAACGGCGCTTGCAAGGGCAAGGCAACTTCGAGGCAATCGGAGTCATTTGGATTCTCAAACACAGAAGAGGGAAGTAAATAAAAACAAGAATAAAGAACAACAGTAACTTGGATTCGATTCAAATAATAATGAAAAAAAGACTTACTTATACTGATGTCACTCTCAGTATAAGTACCTTTCTCATTCCTCCATGAAATTCTTCTCTCCTCTTAGTTACATAAAGAAAATAAAATTTTACATTAAAAGAGAAAGAAAAATCTAGGTTAAACCTATACAAGAATCTATTCTACTCTCTATTTTATCGTTCCTCTGCCTCTGATGTATGGGATATTTATAGGATATAAATGGATAAGGAAACGAGTCGAAAGATAGGAGAAGATAGCTATTTCTGAATTTGAATCCTCCCTTTATCTCCAAACTTGATTTAATGTGAATATTCAATTTTGATCTGCAGCTTATTGGCGTATTGATTGCTAAATATAACTTATCAAATGATAGAATTAGAAATAGTGATTAATGTGAGAGTTGTAACCCTTTAAGTCTTCTTTTTGAATCATCCTGAATCATCAGATTTGAGTTTTTGTAGTAAAAGTTATGAATCAAATATTAAAATGCATCCAATCTGATTCCGAGTCTAAATTGCTTCATCTCATCCGTTGATCTTTTCTCCATCCATTTATCCCTTTAGATTTTGAATTTCAGCTTTAGATTTGACGATCTATCTCTTTATCCTCAGTGAAACCGATAGGGTCTTCTTCTAATCCATTTTTATTTGAATTTGAATGATATTATCTCATCTGATATACCCGGTCTTCAGATAAGATGGCCTTTAGAACCTCTGAATTTGAATCGATCCCCTTTCTTTTGAACTTTTGGATTTAATTGGATAAATCTGTCAACCTATCTTTTTTCTTCCTTAATTACCCTACACGTCATTTAACATGAAAATACATTAATAACAGAGTTTTATTTAAATAAAAATGCAGAAGTGTGATACATATGATATAAAAATATGCAACATACGTGTGTGATCATATGTATATGCGTATATTGATTACCTAAATTTATTACATGGTATCAGAGCCATGTTAAGGGCTCTTCTCTTTCCCAGATCAATTCTTACGAAATTAGGGTTTGATATATCTTGGATTATCAATTGATAATATTGATCTTGTGTGGATGAGGTTTTTCAAAAATTAAACTTTTATGAAAAGGATGGAATTTTTGGAAAACCCTATAAATTAAAAGCAAGCAATACAAACATATATGCAAAACATAAAATACAATATGCATATATAAACTCTAAATATCTCTTCACTTTTTGTCAACTCATCAACATAGAGATAAACAAATAAAGCAAATGTATATGCGATATAAATTAATGACAACGAGAGATATCAAGTTGACTCTCGTTGCATACATGCACTATATGGAAAAGGGTTGACTAAAATTTTAATTCTTATAAGTATAATATACAACGTATAAATAGAGATGTTAAGCTCTCTCTAAACATGTGTACGATATGAAGAAGAGAGGTCAATCTCTTATTTATGCAATATACTAATCATAAATTTATATATAGAGAAGACGTTTAAGTTAATTTTCTTGCATATAAGCAATTGTATCAAAAATAAATTTTGAGAATAATTGAAATTTTAATTTTCTAAGTCAATTGAAAGGATAACAATTGAAAGATACCAATAATAAAACATTGCATATAACATGAGAATGAATAAGAGGTAATTGCATAAAGATCACTCAAACAATTACTCAAAATTCTCATCAAAATTCTCAAATAATTAACTCAAAATTCTTCTCTCTATTTTTGTCATTCACCAAAAAGGAATATAAATTTTGAAAATCTAAATACCAAATAGCAAAATTTTATACCAATCAAAAGTTTAAACATGATACCAATTTAATAAAAAGTGAAAGCCCATGATACCAATTTTAAAATTCTAAACAATTATGAAAATTAGATGCCAATTGTAATAATTGATACCAATTGAAAATATGAACAGTTTAGTAAATTAAACTATTTTCTCAAAAAATAGAGAATTAAAATTCCAATTTAAACTAAGAAATTTCTCATCCTTTTTGAAACAACCACAAAACTGATGCACAAGCTTTAGAAATAATGATACTAATCCATGATACTAATTGAAATGATATAAGCTTAGCAAGAAAATAATTGTACTATAAACATGTATTGATATTGTTAAACATGCACAATCAATCATATATATATATATATATATATATATATATATATATATATATATATATATATATATATATATATATATATATATATATATATATATATATATATATATGTATGATACAAATTGAAATATGAGATATACATATATATAAGAATGAGTATACAAAAATCAAACATCATGTGAATAATGTGTATAACTCATTGAAATCACCAAGCTACATGCACATATCAAAATTATAGTCATTTAAACATATACAAAGTATGATCACCCAACATTCTCCCATTAAGAGTAGATATTTTCATAAATAATGATTTTAAAATAGTTGAGTATAAATTGAAAACACTACCAAGTGAAAAATAAAAGAAGTAATTTAAAATAGTTTTGAAAACTAGTTAAAGATTCTTCAAATATGAAATAAATCATATATCTCATGAAAATGCTTATTGCTCAAAATTATCACTCAAAATCTATATAGCGTATATATGCTCATGAATATAAAATCATGAGTAAACAAAATATAGAGTGTACAAGAATCATGTAATAACACATTCATGAAAACAATAATGCTCTAAATAACTTATCAAAACTCAAATGAAATTCTTTTTAGAATTTGACATATTTGTACTAGATTTGTAAAAATATGAAAATATGAAAATACAAATCAAATTTTTTTTTATAAACATGATATCAAGATTAATGGAGGCAAAAGTCAGATTATCAAAACATATCCATCAAAAAGTTATTCAAGAAGCACATAGAAGATATAAGATAAACTTTAAGATATATGTAAATTTTATCAAAACTGAAGCATACACACACACACACATATATCCAAACATAAATTGAATACACAATAAATTATATATAACAGTCCCAGTTTTTTTTATCACCTGATCTTAATTTTCACTTGATCATCAATATTAATCTAAGTAACTCGGATAGTTCAGATAATTCTCAGAAATTATTTAAAATTTCGGTAGCACCTCTTCTGTAACATGGAGTCTGCTCTGATATATCAATATGAAAGTACACCTAGAGAGAGAGAGTTGAATAGGTGTAAGGCTAATCTAGTGACAAATAATGCGGAATTAAAAACTTAATGCAACACACTTAGTGTAACAAAAGAGTGTAGCCGAATTTCCGGTGAAGGGCTCTGGACTATCTCCTCTAAATTCCTCTAAATAAGAGTTGAGGTGCTATTTGAAGCTCTCTTGGTTGAACATAAGTAAGGCACACAAACAAACACAAGCATATATATGATATGACAATATGAATCAATGCACCATGAAAGAGAGAGAGTTAGAGAAAGTAGATCAAACGCAAACATAAGGATATATTTCGAGGTTCGAGCACACAGCTCTACGTCCCCGCCTTCACACAGAAGGATTTCCACTAACTTGTCCACACAGGACTTCCCACATAGGGAAATTCCACTAAGGATTTTGGGCAAATACAATTTCGGAGTACACAACTCCTCTCTCAACAAAACAACCTCTACACTTAGAGGCAAGACACTCAGCCAACACAATATCAACCTCACAAATGAGGGATAGGCACAAAGCTAACACCAATAATAATCACCTCACACTTGAGGAATTCCAACTCAATCTCCACCTCTCACTAGAGGGATACAAATACCACTTTCACAATCACCCATGCTTGAGGGATATCAATACTATCACCTCTCACTAAAGGGATATTACAAAGATGGAAGGTTTACAACTTGGTGATCACAAAGACCACAAACCAAATCTTTTCTCACTAAACAATGATCCTATAGATAGGATAGTTAGATAAGCTCAAGTGTGAAAAATAAAGAGTTTGGAAATAAAAAACACAAAGAAAAACTTTTAAAAAAACTTCTAAAATAAATATAAAATGAAGATAAAAAACAATCCCAAAGACTTCTCCTTTTTTATTTTTCCAACCCTTTAAACAAATAGAGATAAAAATTTTTGGTTCTAAAAACTCTTTTTAAAAACTTGTATTAAAACACTTGTAAAGGTGAGAAATTTAGCTCTTGAAATTTTTATTAAAACACCAACTCAAATGGGGGTATTTATAGCCCCATTTCAAATCTGCCCGTTGGCAGCAGGCAAGGGCATTTTTGTCCTTCTGGTCGACTGGGCGGTCAACCGGCCAACGGTCAAATTTTTGACCGTTGAGCCTACCGGTCGACCGGGACTGGATCTAGAGAGCAACGACTCTCTGGTCAGTCGACAGCTCGGTCGACCAGAGCTGGATACAGAGAGCAGAGCTCTCTGCCGGTCGACCGGGGCCTTTTCCAGAGAGCAGAGGCTCTCTGGCGGTCGACCGATCCGGTCGACCGGCCCACAAGCCTGGCTGCGTGCACGTCCTGTGCACGTCAGTCGACCTGCTCGGTCGACCGACCTCTGCTACGGTCGACCGGTCCGGTCAACCGGCAGACAGCCAGTCTAGCCACTATAAAATTTAAAACTTGAGTTTTTATCTTCTATTAAATCCCATAAAATCACATAAATTTCACAAAAATATGTTCTTATTATATTTTTGAAATACAAATATGTGTGATAAAAATTCAACACATATTCTAAACAATTTGAGCCATTTTTGTGATATAGAAAATTTGCCTTAAACTAAAAACTGTATTTTTCAAAAATAGGATTTTTGAAATGGAAATTCGATTTTTCCAAAACACATATAAATACAAAAATATGATATTTAAACAATTTTGAAGCATATTGTATATGGATAGAATTATATACAAAACCAAGATCGGTTAAACCAAAAAACCAAAACCAATAAACTTGAAACTTGTGTGTGTATTGTGAACTTGAGTATATCAATACTATCTACCTTTAACACAAGATCTAAACAAAATCTTAAACTAAACAAATCAAAATCTTCTTGTAGAACTCCGTCTCCAAATTGACTCGATCCAAATGCGATCAACGAGCTTGACTCCAACCGAGTGTTAGATGTGAACTTGACGCTCGAGCTCTTGAATCACCATGTGAAAGTTCCAAAACACCTTTGTTGAAGCTAATCACCTGCTAATATCTTGATTAAATATCTGAAACTAAATATCACAAGATTATTAGTAAACTAAAACTACATGAGTTAATCATCATCAAAACTAGTGTGAAGTGTCTCTGGGTCAACACAATATATATTAATTTGGTCTTAATATCGATTATATGTTCATATATGATATACCACGCAGTTTGTATCACAATTTCAGCTTATTATCGCCTACTTACATAAATAAAATCATTCATACTTGTTCCAACTCATCAACCCAGAAAATAATCCAACTCAACTAAAAAGATCAACAAACCATTCCAAAATCTCAATTCAAAAAAATGAACAATACATAAACCTTAACATATATCAATGCAGATTTAACTCTATTCTACAACATAACTACTAATCTATACAAAATCAACATGTTAATACAAATAAAGATTCAAGTATAATAATATCAACTTTTAATGTTCGTCCAGAGTTTTTGACGATAATCTGGTATCATGCTCCTGAATCCTTTAGTTATATCTTTAATTTGCGATGACCTGCAAACATGAAATCTATGAGGAGTGATCTCGATGGCTCTGTGAGTAGATTTAAATTTATTTTAACTGAAATATGATATTAGTGGTTTGTGATGTACATGATACATGAAATACAATGTAAAATATAAAATATAGTGCACATGGTACATGAGAAATGTGATATGTGTATCTCAATTTCATTATCTATTCACTTTCAATAATCATTCAATTAAACCTAGTGTGTCAAGAACAACCAATATTGATGTTTTTATTTCAAGTAAATGGATCGTATTCTGATGTTCCTATACGCGGGTTATATATTCAATACACATACACGCGCACATATATCACACATCTACATGTAATATCATATATCACTGTTTCTCCTCTCTTTCATATATTTATAAATAACAATATCACCGTCTTCTAACCCACCGGCTCCCATCGGGCCCTTTCTTTAGGTAACACCGTCTTCTAACCCCACTGACTCCCGTCGGGCCCTTCCTTCTTAACACGTTTATACATACCACATAAACCTTATTTATCATCTACTTATAATCACCACATATTTTGTGAATACAATTACATACAATGTGATAGTACAATTATTATGTATCCCAACTATTATCATCACATTCTCGTAGACACATGTACACACCACACATAATTTATAGTATTCAAACAACTGAATAATATCTATTTTATCCTCATAGATACATGAACACATAACATATAATATTATTTTCAAAGATCAGGTTTATTAATATCATCGTGTCCACGTGGATACGTGTCCATGCCAAGTATGAACATAATCATCACATATCGAGATAGTACCAATACATAATCAAGAATACTTTATTATTTAATCCTGTTAATGCCTTCTTACCATATTCCACAAATTAATATTAAACAAGTTTATTCGTCATAAGATAATCAAATTTATAATTATTGTATAATTAAATACAACTTGTTGAAAATCGCACCCACCTTAGTCCGATTCCATACATCAATATAACATACAGTAGCTCTTGCTATCACCATCGCGAGGGGTTGAGAATCGTCCAAATCCGATTCAAGATGGCCAGGATATCTACCGGAAACCATAATCAATAATTATGGTTAGACATGAAATATTTAAATTTGTCCAGGGGGTTGTTGGTAAATTTTCAAGGTCCAGAATGTAAATTATTTAAATTTTTAGGGGGTAAAATGAAAATTTACCTTCACTTTAAGAATTGGGTCAGGTTGGGTTTGAGTTGAACTGTACCTACAACCCAAACTACTTCTTATATACAACAGCAACTGCCAATAGTAGGGTCTACTGCCTGCGGGCCGCCACCTTCGGTCGCCCCCTCGCCACCATTCAAGCCCGAAAAAGAGAGGGAGAGAGAGACCTGCTACCTCTCGTCGTCGGCTTCCAGCGCTGACACCTCTGGTCGGCGGCTCCTAGCGTCGCCTAACTACGACATCGCCGCTCCAACAACCATCGTTGTCGGCTTGGCCCTCGCAGCCGGTCACCAAGGAAGAGAGGAAAAGGGAGAGATGTTGATGATGATGATGATGTCTCTACTCCTCTCTGAGCCTGTCACCACCGCCTGGCCTCGGGCTGCCTCCGACCTTCGTGGCCACGCCGACCTCCTCCGTCGACTACCAGAAAAGAGGGGAATGAGAGAGTGCTTTCGAGGAAGAGATAAAGAAAGAGCTTGAAAGGGATTATGCTGGGAAAGGGAGAGTGATGAGAGAGGAGAGAAAATACCTGTTATTCCTAAATTTATTATGAGAAATATGTAAATCAGCTGACATAAGAGACAACTCCGTCCTATGTCGCACTCAAAAAACATATCTTTCAAATTTTTTTCACGATCTGACCGTACATTATCAACTTCATGTTCTAAGATGTACACATATAAAAAATCAAGTGAATTAAAGTTCGTGTACTCATTGATCTAATCATTCAATTTTATTCTACTGTTAAAAAGCCGTTAATATTTGAACTCAAAAAAAAATAGAGTAAACAAACTCTAAATCAGGTGATTTTTTATATGTGTATATCTTAAAATATGAAGATGATAATGTGTGATCGGATCTTCAAAATTCAATCAAAAACATGAGTTTTAAGTGCGACATAAGACAGACTTGCCTCCTGTGTCAGCTGATTCCCATTTTTCTCTTTTATTATTTATATTAATTTCTCCTAAAGTCTTTGTGTTGCCACCTCTCTTCACCATTTCCAAACTTGATTTTGGCCCTTCATCAAATCCCCTCATGCATACCTACCCCATTCCACTAAATGTATTGATTTAATTAAATGAGAAAAACAAGTTAGCGGGTATTATTATGTATACAAAATTTTGTATACACAAATACACATATATATACATGTGCATATATACATGTACACCAAGATATTTGCATACATACCTATTTATCTATCCCCACACCACATACACACACATACAATAATTAGACATGTATTCTCTTAATTTAAAAGGATAAATAGCAGTGGAGTGGGAGTAGACTACTAGTTTGGGTTTACATATATATAATTATTTATAAGTGAATACGCACAATTATACACACCACCTCTCTCTCTCTTAATACGCTTAATCTTTTGCATATAATTAGTTAGGGATTATTAATTACTTATCTAATAATCATAACAAGATCATAATCACAAGATTACCTCATTAATTATAACATTACGTATACATATCTGAATTAAAGCACTAATCCATATTAAGATAATTCTGGCGTTGCATAACTTGTATTCACCAATATATTATAATTAGACTACAAAAATATTTATTTCCCATTTCATATAAATTTCAGTAATTTATTATCGCCAAAATTATCGGTTCTAATTACCGATTCTAATTACGGAGTTATCTCGAAGTCCCGAAATATAATCATATATTAACTTAATAAACTCATACTTGTTTTTGACAATAAGCTAAAAATGAGTTTTGAAGTTGTTTTTTTTTTTTTGAAAATAAGTTTTGATAAATACAAAACTTTAAACACATGATGTAAACTCATCAAAATAAGTTTCTTAAACAATGTGAGGCAATAATGTGTATGGATAAAATACAATACACATATAAATCATGTAAACTTGTTTTGATGAAATCTATTCATGAAACCGAAAGGTGTATTCTTTGAAAACCAAAACCAAACTATATTTTTCAAGAACTAAAAACTTAAACATGAAAGTTATGAAATATTTTGTGTGTATATATGAATTTGAGCAATTCACAACTAATTTATCATCTACATTTTATCTAAAATAAAAATCTTAAATTTAGAAATTAGGATTCAAGTATTCTCTTGAAAATATCTCTCCATTTTGACTTAAACCAAACTTGATCTAAAGAGTGATTCCATCTTAGAGTACTTGATGCGATCTTGACGCGCGAGCTTTTGAATCAGCACGTGTTAGCTTCAAAACTTGACTTTGAATTATTTGTTGAAACTAAACACCGACTAAGATCTTGATTAAATATCTGAAACTTATGAACACAAGATCATTAGTACTATAACTACATGAGTTAATCATTATCAAAACTATAGTGATGGGTCTTTGGACCAATATTAGGCAGTTCTGGATAGGATGTATTTGAAGTTCTAAAATGATCTGAAGTCTCAGATTTCTGTTCATCAGGAGTTTGTTCACTGCTGGTAGGATCAGAAATATTGCTGGTAAGATCGATTCTACCAGAATCTCCAGAATATGAAATGTCTGCTTCTTCAATAATCTTTGAAATATGAGGGTTAATCTCATTATAGCTCAAATGCATGGATTCCTCAATATTTAATGAGCATTTATTAAACACTTTATAAGCTTTATTAGAAGAGGAATAACTAAGAAAAATATCTTTATCCGATTCTAAATCAAATTTACTCAAAATATCTATGGTACTGAGAATAAAGCACTTACATTCAAAAACTTTCAAATATGATATATTTGAGATTTTACCAAAGAAAAGTTTATAAAGTGTCTTTTTTAAAATAGAACAAATAATTATATGATTCAAAACATAGAAAGCGGTGTTAACCGCTTTCGCCTTAAAATATTTTGGTAAAACAAATGAGTTTAACATAGTGTGTGCCATTTCTTGCAAAGTTCTATTTTTTCTTTCAACAACACCACTTTGTTGTAGTGTTCTTGATGTCAAAAAGTGTGTGTAATGCCATGATCGAGATAAAACTCAATGAAATTTTTATTTTCAAATTCATCACTATGATCACTACAAATTTTGATAATAGAAGAGCCAATTTTCTTTTCCACCTTTTTGCAAAAAGATATTTAAAGAAATTAAAAGCTTCACTTTTATGAGTCAAAAATAAAACTAATGTAAAACGAGAAAAATCATCAATAATAAAAAAAATATAATATTTTCATTCAAAGCAGAAGTGCTCATAGGACCAAACAGGTCCATGTGTAAAAGTTACAAGAGTTTTGAAGTTGATACCTCATTTATTAAATGAAAATTTTTTTTAAACTTGTTTGTTCTTTTTACATTCATCACAAGTTACCTCCTTAAGCTTTTTCAATGTGAGAGGTCCTCGTGCAAGCTCTTTGTTGGATAATTTTGATATAAGATCAAAATCATGTTCAAGTCTTTCGTGTCATAACCAAGAATCATCTTCTAATACGGCTAAACACTTAACACTTTGATTAGTTAAATCAATAATATCAAAGGTACAAATATTTTCATTTCTAAGAGCTTCATATAAAATATTTCTTTTACAATCAATGATAATGTATTTGCTAAGTCTAAAAATGACATTCATATCTTTATCACATAATTGGCTAATGCTAATAAGATCAAACTTCAAACCATCTACTAGAATTACAATTTTAAGAAAAGAGAAATGTTTCTTACCAATAGTTTCAATACCAATGATTTTACCTTTATCATCTCCAAAGGTGACTGTGACACCTTTACAACTTAATAGGGTTGCAAAAAATTTGGATATCTCGTCATGTGTCTTGAGCAACCGCTATCAAGATACCATTTCATTCTATGTTGAGAAAGATTGGATACCTACAAGAGAATTTTGAGATATATTTTTAGGTACCTAATGTCTTTTGGGTCCTTAAATGTTAGTATCTTTGTTCAGGAACCCATTTTAGATATAAATAGTATGAAAATTATTCTTTATAAAACATGAAGTACTAACATGATCTCTGTTCATACAATAAGTGCAAATTAGATTTGAAGTATTATTGTGATATAAATGAGTATAGAAATCATGATTTCTGTACTGATAGGATGGCATCCTGCCAGACTGTTGTCGGTAGGATGGTATCCTATCAAAATCTGATTCGATTCTATCAGCCTGATTCTGTACATGAGCAGTACTAGAAGTAGAAGCAACATCAGTGATTTTTTTTAAACGGATCTTTAAATCATCATTGTCAGTTTAAAGTTCTACAATTTTCACAAGTAATCCATTTTTCTCTCTTAAAATATTTTCATAAATAGATAGACAAGATACATGTTCATTTTTCAAAGTAGTAAATAGTTTTGAAAGTTTTTTGTGATCTGCAACTAACTCAATATAAGCCTCTTCTATTTCCTCAGAAGTAATATAGTCATCGAGTGTTACCTGCTCGTTGTCTGCCATGAAGCATATGTTTTCATTTGAGATGCCCAAATTTGCTTCAACTTTTTCTTCATTCTCAGAATCACTTGGTTCCGATTCATCCCATCCAACATACAAAGTTTTCTTCTTCTTGAAGAATTTTTTCGCTTTTTCTTTTAAGTTGGGATAGTCTTTCTTAATGTGACCAGCTTTATTGCATTCATAGCAATTTATAGAACCGGTCTCATCTTTTCTCCCATTTCATCTTTAAAAGTTTTCCTTTTATTGAATTTCTTCCTCATTATTTTGTTGGCCTTGTTGATGATATAAGTAAGATCATTATCTTCGTTTGTACTTTCTTCACTCGAAAACTCATCTTGTGTTCTTTTGAGAACTATACTTTTCTTTTTCATTTGAGTAGATCATCTTACTCTTTTTTTTTTTTTTAAGATTCATTTTGATCTACGCATTCTTCAAGATCCCCATTAATTTTTAGAAGGAAAAAGTGTTGATATCTTTGTAGATCTCTATTAGATTAATGATGCTATTGTATTCCATGGGCAGAGGCCTCAACACCTTGTTGTTCATTTCAAAGTAAGTAATAACTTTTCTAAGAGATTGGAGATTGTTAGTGATATTTTTAAACCTATTAAGAAATTCATCAATAGCTCATTAGGCAACAATCGAATTTCAAAATCTTGTGTAAGAATATTTATTTTGCTATTCTTAATTTTATTAGTTCCCTCATAGGTTATTTCAAAATAATTTCACATCTTTTTAGCACATGTAATATCCATAACTTAATGAAACTCATTGCAAGATAATCCATTGATAATACAACTAATAGTTTTGGAATTTAAATTAGTAAAAGAGAAATCTCTCTCGTCCCATTCGGATCGAGATTTAAGAACCTTCTTACCATCAACCTCTATAGTGGGAGAGGTGTAGCCATCTTCAATCATACCCTAAATCTTTCAATCAATAGACTGAATATGAGTTCTTATGCATGCTTTCTAATATGCATAATTAATACCATTAAATAGTGGAGGTTTATTGCTGGAGCTTTTCTCTGATAGAATAAGATCACTAATGGAAGCCATAGGATCGGTCTCTATAATATAAAGGCTAAAATAGGAGTATCAGTGTTCTGATACCAATTGTTGGACACAAGAGGGGGTGAATAGGGTCAAGGGTAATTAAAAATTAAATATACTTGTTATATGACTAACTGTAAAAATAGACAGACTGATAGGATCACCTAGTCTGATGGTAAGATGATACAATATGGTGGTAGAAGCAACAGAGAATAGAATAAAGTAATGTAACAGTGAATGCACAGCAAATATGCAACAATAATAACAGCAGAGAGAACACAAGCAATTTTAGGGTGGATCGGAAAACTCTCTTGCATCCATCATTTAGAGATCTCCTCTCTAGGATTTGCAAATACACTAAAAAGCTTCTCCTTGAAGTAGGGATTACAACCATCAATACTCTTCCTTGAGTTTGAATTTTCAATCCACCAAGATGCTATTCAATCTTGAATTTACAAACCATCAAGATACTATCCGATCTTCGATTTTCACACCACTTCTATCTTGAGGCACACAACAATGAGCATGACAAAGATTTTGTTCTCTAACACAGTATTGAGAACTAAAAGAAGCACAATGATAGGATCAAAATAGATAATACAATAGGAGACTCTATGTAATCATGTAGTTCTAAGTATTATCAATAATAACTTGGTGCAGTAAGTCTAAAGCAATAAGAATGATAATCTAGAATAAATATAGAAGATGAAACTGAGATTCTCCAATAAATGAAGTAATAAAATTCTCTTGTATTGAATGCTTGATACTTTCTTTGAAAATCAAAACTTGAATGAAGATGATTGGCTCAATTACTTTTATTTGGTGAGATCTGAAATTTAAGGCTAGAACGGTAGAAGAGCTCTATTTTTGCTTTGCTAAAATTTTCTGGTGTTGTTTTTCTTTTGTAATGAATGAATAAAGTTCTATATAAACAACAAGGCAATATCAAAGTGAATCCAACTGTTAGAGAAAGAGAAAGGCAGATTTTCTGCCCGTTTAGAACATTTAATGCTGCTGTAAAAAGATATCACAATTGTGCATAATCTTGAGCATTTAATGCCTCTGCAGCAGTAAAAGATGAAAAGGGTATGGAGACTTTAGAGAGAGGAAAAGAGATGAAGTTTTCTCCCAAAATATATATCCAACGGATCTCTTGCACAACTGTAGAAACTGGGCAGCTAGGGACTGTCAAAAACTGTCAACAGCACATGGACAGAGTGGGACAGATTGACATAGGCAGATACAGTTTTTTAGTTATAGAGTAGGATATGTACAATCCACTTGTGTGAAAGAAGTTAATGCAAAGAGTGGGTAGTATACTAAGTGATGTATAACCCATGTGGTACTATAACTTAATTATCACAAACCAGAAAATATAATGTTCAGAGAAGAATCAGAAATGAAATATAATTGTGACAGAATTATCTCAGTTAATTTGTACTGGACACAGCTGGTAGAATGAGGCTGAGTGGTAGGACGAGGTGGTAGAATGAAGATTCTACCTAGAAACTGAAATAGAAAGATCCTATTATGTGCCAAATATATGTTTTATAATAAAATTACTGTATAATTACTTACATAATTTCTATTGATAAAATTTATAGCTCAATATATTTTTGGCTCCTTCTTCCTCTTTTCATAGCTTGATGTAACTTGTAATATTTGATCTTGTGGAGCTAGATGTGCTTTGCTCTTAGCAGCTCTTTGTTAGCTTGAATATGAAATTTGTGGAGCTTCACATAATTCCTTCCATCCTCTCTATATGTATGATTGAGGTTTTACCTGCACACAAGAATATAGAATTTCAGAACTTAAGAATACAGAGTGCAAGGTGCTCAATACTATCGCGATAACAAGTTGCTATGCGGGTCGTGATCCACAAGAAGGGACTAGCGATGGTTAAAGATCTCTATTAAGCCACAATCAATGGTTAAAAATCTTCTTTTGTTCTTTAAAAGAAAAGAGAAAAATAAGTTACAGTTAAGTTAAAAAGAAAGTGTTAGATTGAGAAGGTAGAGAAAATAGAAAATGGTTTTATACAAAGAAATTAAAAAAGAGTGAAAAAGAGTTGGGAGATTGTGGTATTGGTGATCTAAACTAAAGAATTAAAAGACAAAAAGTAAAAATAACTTACCTCTTCATTACTCATATACCTTGGATCCGTAGCTATGACTTACCTAGTCTTTGAAGGTGATCAGGCATGGCGTGTAGGATATTTTCCATTTTCGATCTACACTATGAATAAAAGGGCAAACTAAACTAATAAAAGAATGATTGTTCATCACCATAGACCATCAAGGGCACTTGCAATGGCGAAGCAGTCTCGAGGCTATCGGATTCACTTGGATTGCAACACATCAGAGGGGAGTAAACGAAAACAAGAGTAAAGAAGAAAAAGAAACTTTGATTCAATTCAAATAACAATGAAAGAAAAAATTTACTTACACCGGTGTCACATTTAGTAAAAGCTTACTCTCATTCGTCTATGAAACTCGTCTCTCCTCTCAGTTACATAAAAAAAGTAAAAGTTACATAGGAAAAATAAAAATCAACACTAAAAAGAATGAAAAACTGGCTTAAATTCTATCTTTGCTTCCTCCTTCCCATTTGCATTTGAGATTGCAGGTACTTATAGGAGAAATGCAGAGGGTAAAAGAGTATGAAGATAGGGGAAGCTGGCTATTTCTGAATTTGAATCCTCCCCTTATCTCCAAACTTGATTTAATGTGGATATTCAGTTCTGATCTGCAGCTTGTTGGCGTGTTGATTGCTGAATATAACTTATCAAATGATAGAATTAGAAATAGTGATCAACTTAAGAGTTGTAACCCTTTATGTCTTCTTTCTGGATCATCTTAAATCATCATATTTGAGTTTCGGTAGCGAAAGTTATGATTCAAATACTAAAATATATACAGTCAGGATCCGAGTAAAAATTGCTTCATCTCATCCGTTGATCTTCTCTATTCATTTATCCCTTTGGATTTTAAATTTGGACTCTGTATTTGACGTTATCTTCGATTGATTTTTAGCTAACCAAAATAGATTTATAAAAATCCGAATTTTACCGGTTTCTATTTGGTGTTATCTTTCTGATTTGCTCTAATTTTCAGCTGAAAAATTGCCCCAATCCTTAATTTGTTCTAACTAGATCTGGGATCATCCTCAGCTAACCAAATGGATCCAGTTAAATCTGATTTTAACTGGTTTTATTTGGTTTAATCCTCTTTCTCTTCATGATTATCTTTTACAAAATAGACATTTAAGATAAGAAAATTAGTAGATTTATCATATGATAAATGCATGAGTGTAATGAAAAGAATGCAAAATATGTGTACGATCTATATAACATTGATACCTAAAATTCATCCATCCTCCAAGTATAGTCTTATCTTGAAATAAGACAACACTACTAATCTAACTTGTTAGTAGCTTAATTTATAGGTTAATTACTTCATCAAAATCATAAGAGTTACAGATGCCAGTTACAAGTTTCAAGAGTTCTAATTGATTGACATGCCAGTTGTCCACCAGCCACATGATCTCCAAGTGCATTCAGAAAATTCACATTTATGATCTAAATTCTCTTATGCTCACAGACATCAAGAAGAAGTAAAGGCATTAAAGTATCTCCTACCAACTCCGCTCTTCCGGCTTCCTTTAAGCGGGCTCCGACAAGCGAAAAAGCAGAGAGCATGTGAAGTGATCAAAAATTGACCCTCATCAAGATGGTGATACATGTCCAAGCAGCCGGGCATCCCCTTTGAGACTTCCATATCATTCAATTCCCAGTAGCATTTGCCATTCTAGATCCTCCCAAAGTCCACCCTCCGTCCCAAAGGCACTCCATCCAGCAAATCAGCCACATACCGGATCAACCTCCATTCTGAAAACTCCAGAACCCCTTAATCCGAACTCCAGGAACATATCATCCTCAATCTACGCCGTCAGTTACGCAGCCCAATTCTCATCCACGTTCATAAACGTATACGCCTCAACACGAGCAGTTATGGACAGCGGTGATTTCTCGGCATGTGATCCCAACAGACTAGCACTACTGATCGCTGTCGTTATAACGTGCAAAACGTACAAATCCCACCCACGATCATCTACCTCCAGTTCAACAGCTCAGTGGAGAATAGATAGATCTCTTTCTCCAACAAAGAGGAGAGACATTGAAAATTCGAGTTTTGCACAATCCTTCCAAATTCTTGTAATTTTTATGATTTGAGAATTATAATGAAGTTCCTCTTCCTCTCCGTGACTTCTCCACAGTTAAGAATTTTCACATAAAATTCTCTATGTTTGTGTTGTGCTTACTCGCATTACATTTGCACTTTCTAATCTCTCTTGTAGTGAGGATCAACGATCCAATCACTCGTGGTATCCATCACAACATGCTTTCCTTATCCATAAAAGACAAGAGAATTTGGTGGCAAATGTGTCTGCAAATTTGGAGCAAAGAGCACAAAGAATCAATCTAAGTAAATCAATATGGGCATGCAATAAAAAATAATGCGTTCTGTGGTGTTTAGATCTTTTAGTTTGACTTACCAAACTGTAAATGCTCTTGCAACCAAATAGATCATAGCAATATCAGTGTTGCTCACTATATGTGAAAGAAAGTACCATGTCATTGAGAGAGTCAAATTGCAATCAAATGTCAACGACGGCTGAAAATGCGATGAATTTTTCATCATTTTTAAAGCTTGTGGTTTCAAAATCTGACATGCTCAAGTGTATGCAAAATACTGAGATAGATAACCTCCTCAGCTTTCACAGCGTATAAACAACAACAACAACAACAAAAAAAAAAAAAAAAAAAAAAAAAAAAAAAAAACAAAGAAGAAGAAGAAGAAGAAGAAGTCATGAGCTCACATCTCATAGTCAAAAAATTCAATTTTCACTCACTTGCGGAGTAAAAAACAAACAGCCTTTTTAAGTTTAATTTTTTATACAAAATTTATAGCTAATTTAAAAGAGAGAAATGTAAATCAGCTGACACAGGAGGCAACTCCCTCCTATGTTGCACTCAAAAATCAATTTTTCCCGAGTGAATTTTCAAGATCCGACCGCACATTATCATTTTCATACTCTAAGATATATACATATAAAAAATCAAGTGATTTGAAGTTTGTTTACTCCATTTTCTTTGAGTTCAAACATTAACGGTTTTTTAACAATAGAACAAAATGGAACGATTAGATCAATAAGTAAACGAACTTCAAATCACTTGATTTTTTATATATGTATATCTTAGAATATGAAGATGATAACGTACGGTCGGATCTTGAAAATTCACTCGGAAAATACGATTTTTGAGCGCGACATAGGAGGGAGTTACCTACCGTGCCAGCTGATTTACATTTCTCTCAATTTAAAAATATAGAACTTGTCACATTCAAATTACACACCCCTAAAGCCAGTTGCTCCCTGCCCGAGGATAAAGCAAGCAAAAGACATTTTCCAGGAAAAAAGGCTTTGGTTTTTTCCTGAAAAAACCCAAGGTCCGGATCATAACTCCGTAGTCAGTACTTCTTGTTTCCTTTTAAAAATGAAAAAAAAAAAAAAAAAAAACAGAAGAGAAACGCGGAACAATAATAAACTATATATAGAGAAAGTATACGTAATATTCAATTACCAAGTCTCTCAAATTTCACAGTTTCAGACCGAACAAAACTTGCAGCGTTCTGCCCACGAATCTCAATCAAAATTAAGCAAAAAAAAATTAAAGAAAAAGTCAAATTTTGCACAATAATATCAAATTATATCTGTCATTGGCAATACTCCAACACGAAAGGTTAACGGCGTAATCCTCCGACGTCCGTCATCGGTGCGCCGTGACCAGCGTCTCGATGAACCTCAATCCGTCAAATCTCGGCGCAAACTTCTCTCCCTCCGCTCCCCTCCTCGATCCAGATCCGCCGTCCTTTCGCTTCGACGACCCCGAGCCCTAAATCCAATCAAGAAACCGAGAATCAAAATTTCAATTCCAAAATTAGAAAACCCGAAAAAGAAAATAAAAAACTCAAAATTTGGTAACATTTAGAGGGGGGAAATTCATTTCGCCGTAAAAATACCTTATTCGAATCGGAGGGGAGGGTGATGTAGTGATCAGACTTGGAACTGAGAGCCACCGACGAGGCGGCGGCGACGGAGGCAGCGATTATGCCAGCCTTCTTCATCTCCTTCCGATCTCGATTCCAATTTTTTGTCTGAATAAAACGCCGCGGGCTCTACGATAGTTAATTGAATTCCGTGAGGCTTTGCGAGCCGTCTTATATTGCGATGGAAAAATTGAAGCGGATTTAATTGCGATTTGGGTTCCGGAAGCTGGAGAGAGGGAGAGATTCTTTGCGTTTCGCACAGCCTGCCATGGTGTGATGTGGGGCCCACGCGCCAAATTAGCCGGAGCGTCGGCCCGCTAACTCGGGGAGCAAGGGTCCAGTGAGTGAGCGACACGTGTTGGGATTTGGATTCAAGTATGATGAACGTGCGCCTGCTGTCAGGCCCGACGCCGTCTGGGGCGACCGGATTGCAGCATGGAAAGGCACGTGATTTGACATTTCATTTTCGCAACAGAAATTCTTTCTGAATTTGTGTGCAGAAATTTCTTTCTTATTAATCTTTCTAGACTTTTCTTATTACAAATAAGAAGATCAAATTTTGCTTTGTTTTTCACGGATGGCCTGTTTGATTGACGGTGGAAGTGAGGAAGTAAGGAAGTGAGGAATTGGTAATAGTTCTCTTTGGAACTTGGGAATTGGTTAGTAAGTTTTCCGGTGTTTGAATGTTATTGGAAAGTATGATTTGAAAAATATTATGTCTTTTTCGGTGTTTGGATGGTAATGTGAAAGTGAAAGTGGAAAATTTGACCACAAAATTGACCGCAAAATAATATTAAAATAAAAATTAATTAAGAAATATAAAAAATAGACTGTAATTAGAATGCAAGTG
Source organism: Agave tequilana (assembly GCA_038442645.1). Classification (NCBI taxonomy): domain Eukaryota; kingdom Viridiplantae; phylum Streptophyta; class Magnoliopsida; order Asparagales; family Asparagaceae; genus Agave; species Agave tequilana. The sequence continues at coordinate 124,063 of JAVJIF010010844.1, forward strand.
AGATTTACATGATTAAAAAATTAACTGTTTTGTGCTACAACTTATTATAAATGAGATTTACATGATCAAAAAATTAACTGTAGCACTTTGGAAGTGAGGAAATGGTTGTATAAAAGAGAAAAGAGAGGAGGGAAAGGAGTTTTCTTATTTTTTTTTTTCCGGTGTTTGGATAGATAGGGAAGTAAGCAATTATACTTCCTCATTTCCTTACTTCTGCCCACTTCCTTGCATCCAAACACCCCCAGATTCGGTTCATGTGTGTGAGCCACACACACATACAATAAGAGAGCCAATTCGGTGTTGACACGTGGTTTGAAACTCTTATAATCTCCTAATAATATGTGTGTGAGGTACACACATAACATATTATAAGAGGATCCGTACACGTGTCAACACTTGATTGACCTTCTTATTATATGTGTGTGTAGCTCACACACATGAACCGAACCCGTTTTTCACATTCTAAGGGCAAATCTCTAGAAGTGAGAATTTTTGTTCCTGCAGTGTATGGCAAGGGGTGGCAATTTTAACTCGATCAGAGTTTTAAGCACGGGTCCTTCAGTGAACAAGTTTTAAGGATGGGGTTAGGGATGCAAACGGGCCCGGGCTGGCCCGCCGACATGCGCGGGCCCGGCTTAGGTTGGAGCGGGCCAGGGCTGCGCCCTGAGCCGGGCCTGTCCCAATACCCGGGGCATGCTCAGGTTTCGGGATCACCACCGATGGCCCGGGCCCGGCCACACCCCGGTCAGAGAGCCAAGAGCTGTTATAAGAGACGTTGGCCCAATTTTTGGGGGGGGGGGGGGTTTGTAATTTTTTTATGAAAATCCCCCAACAGGTATATTGGCCCAGAAATTAACCATTGGAGGGTTTTTGTATTATTTTACAAACCCCCTAATGGTATTGCACCAGAAGCCATCGAGATGAGCACTTTCGGGAAAAATTAGTTCAATGCGGAGATGAGAAGTAAGAATAAAACAGTAGATGAAATCATTGAAAACTCCCCATAAGATAAGTGAAGAAATGAAGATTTTTTATATTTGTATTTGTATCAACTTAAACTTCGATTTCAATCTATATACTACATTTGTAATTTTTTCTTTTTATCTATATTATTCATTTGTATTTATATCAATTTATCCAAACTATTTAATTGTTAATAAAAAAAATTACATTTACATTTTAAGCTTGTATTAATTTTGTCTAAAAGTGTGGGAATTTTTTAGAACTTTTTAGAAGTATAAAACATTTTTTTATTTTTAAAAAAAAAACCCAGAGTGGCCCAGCCTGGCTGAGTCTAGGACCGTACATGAGTCCCCCCCAAGGGGGACGGACCCAGGTCGGGCCGCCAGGGATTTGTGTACAAGCCTGGACTTGGTCTGGCCCGGTCTTCGACCCATCGGGCTCATGACGGGCCTGACCCAGCCTGTTTCGCATCCCTAGATGGGTCGAGTTATACTCAGTTTTAGGTTGAATTTGGGTCAACTCTAACAAACTTGAAAGACAATCAAATTAAATTCTCTCTCTTATGTGCTTTAATCAAGTCAAGAAAATAAATAATATGGAAGAAGAAGGAAAAAAAATCTTAAAAAAGAAGAGAAAAACCTAGAATGAAAAGAAACAAAAGAATAAGAACAAAGTAAAAGGAAAAAAAAAATCTGGAAAAGGAAGAGACAATAATAAAGTTGAATAGTATTAGAAAAAGAAAGAAACAAATATTTTAAAAAAACTAATTGTGAAAAAGAAAAAAAAATATAGAGAAAAAGAAAGAATAATAAGTAAATAGAAATGAAAGAATCTTCAAAAATGTAAAAACGCGTGTAGGTTCTGAGCGTGCATAAAAATAAAAAAAAAAATCTCTCCACCCTTTTTACTTCGACTTCTATCTTTTATGTTTTTACTTTTTCATTATTAGTTTTTTTTTTACAAACTTTTCACTGACTTTGGGTGCGAGTCTAACTCTTCAGCTAATGCATGTTCTAAAGAATCTCTCTGTTTGTGCCAGGTATGATGCCTGATTGCCTGTAGCCTTGTGCCCACTGACAGGAAAGCTGATTCTACGTAACCTTTGCCTAGTAAAGCCAAAAAAAAAAAAAAAAAAAAGAGAGAGAGAGAGAGAGAGAGAGAGAGAGAGAGAGAAGAGAATCCAGCAAGTGTGGAGTCATTCAAGAATAAGAAAAGTCGCAATTATAATATCAATTTCGACTAAAGGCATTTTCATCACTGTGCCCAAGCTTTTTGGGGGAAAAGCCAATTTGCCCGGGCATAAGCTCGGGCAAATTGTGACTAAGCTTCGGCTCAGGCAGTGTGAGGCCCGTCGTTAGGCTGATGGTTTTTACAAATTTTTATGTAAGTTCTATTGTGTTACTCGAAGCAGTGAAAGTGCTCTAAATATAATATAATGTCAGAGGCTACTTGTCATTTCAAAAGTCACCCCTGCTAGATTTGGTATCGTTTCCGCGTTAACGCTCGTTGCAAAACAAGCACAAGCAAAAGGCTACAAGCATGTGCAATTATTAGGTTTGCCACGGTGCACAGAGAAATGAACAGAACAAAAGATTAAAAGCATTATCTTTCTTCTACGGACCCAAACAGTCAACCTGGTGACTTAAATAAAAATTGAATAAGTGTGGAGGCCCAATTAATCAACAAGAAGTGGAGCCTCACAAGGCAAAAAATCTGCGAGAGATAGAGCCCTTAAGTTTGAAGACTCTGCGCTCCTGTCTCCTCCATTTATATTCCTCCTTTTCTTTGTCAGTAAATAAATAATAAAACATCATAATGATCTCTCTCGAACTCTCTCTTTCGCAACCGTCGGTAGATATGACATCGCGCTCCCTCTCGATCCTTCAGAACAACGCGTGGTGACGGTTCACCGAAAGCGAAGCTCTGCTTCAGATATTTTCATTATTCTCTATATTTTTTTTACTGGTACCACCATCATCCACCACGAAAAGAGAGCTTTTGAACTTCGTGGTGCTGATTGACGCGGTCCTTGAGCTTAAATTGTGTGGCTTCTTTGTAAAAGGGGGTGAGAATAGGTATGATCAGCTCACGATCTAATTGATCTGATACGGAATATTCGGGCCCCAGTTGTTGCGCCTACGACAACAACCTGATGAGTATCCCCTAAATCTCCTAAGCACGAAGAATAATCCCAAACAGTACAAATACCAAACACCAAGAGAAAGCACACAAAACAACAATTAGGTTCGGCCTCAATGCCTACGTCCTCGGGGCAATCGAAAGAGAGATTAATTTACTTGGAAGATGATTACGATTGCTAGCAGCCTGTTTGAGTGCAAGAGAGCTCCAGCAAGTTCCAACAATCTTCTCTTTTCCAGGTACTAACCCTAGAAACCATCAACAGCCCTTTAATACACAGATTTCCGAATCAGCAGCAAATTACCCGCACCCGACTGTCGGTCGACCAGGCGATCGACCGACCCCTTCCACCGGTTGACCGGTCGGTCGACCGGGTGCCCAACAGAGAGTTGGGTACTTTCAGTCGGCCGACCGGGCGGTCGACCGAGCTCTTTCCTTGTGCACGTTGTGCACATCGGTCGACCGAGCCGGTCAACCGAGTTCCTGATACTGCGGGCGGTCGACCGGACCGGTCGACCGATCACCTGCACCTGCTGCTTTTCTGCTGCTGTGCTGCTGCTTCTTCCTTCGTCCTTTTATCGTCGACCTCCTTGGCGATCACTCGACGACCCTCGACAATCCTCTTCGTCTTCCTTAGCAATAACTCTCTCTTTCCAACAATTCTCTACCTCGGCGAAGATTTTTTCAAAAATCTGAACCGATCTCCAATGAACCCCAGTCTATTACCTGGCGAAATCGACACACGATCTCCGCGAAATCGACACACGATCTCGGCTTGCGCGCACTAGACGAAATCGACACACGATCTTGACGAAATCGACACACGATCTCGGCTTGGAATCTTTAGCTCAACTATCCATGGAAAACATCGCACATGCCTTCCCTGCACTTCACCTTAGGAGAATTTTCATACATGCCGATCACCAAACTGTGGTTTCTACTCCACAACTTCACGACCTCACGAAGACTTCCTCACGAGCCAACACTGACTCTCCAACTGACCAGCTCTATCTAGTCTTCCTGTCTTCCACTGACGGTCCAACCAAGTCTGCGTAGAACACACCAATTCAACTGGATGCACACCCCTCCTTATGCAAGCTCAACATCTTCTCGCCGGAAGATAAACCTGTTCCTCGAGATCACAACACCTCACCACCACGTGAAGTCCAACTGGCCACAACACTTCACCTCTACGTGAAACCTCTCCACCTCTACGTGGAGTTCCATCGGCCACAACTCTTCACCTCTACGTGAAGATCCACACAGTTTCTCGAGAACCCAAATAGCTTCATAAGAGTTGCATCACCAAATGGCTGCGCCTTTACGGCTGCCTACGTACCTTTGCCCAAAAGGATCAAGCCAACCGTAGTTCATTTAGATGAGCTTCATCAAGCTCGAACACTGGTACTTGTATTTGCAGCAGTGAACCTATCAGACTGAGTCAAATGAACCTCCTCACGACCATCATGGAGAACAATGGCCTTCAGCTTCAGCTTGTCATGATCACAAGCTTGAAATTCATGCTTCTTTCCCCACAAGCGTGGTTTTACCTTGGCTCCAATGGCTGCAAACAACTCGACATCCTCAGCAATGTCTTCAATCTGTTCAGCATCAACCTTGATTTCATGATCTCCACCCGGTGTCACCTCCGATGAAGTCTCCTCAAATGCCGAACCAACTGGAGATGATGGAGTAGCATTAACCTCCACCCCTTGCGATCCAACCTTGGTCTTCGTCCTCTCCACCTGCTGAGAGACGGTGGACTTCAACGCTGAAGTCTCTCCAAAAGTGACATTCTTGCTCATCACGATCTTCTTGTCTTCGGGGTCCCACAACCTGTAGCTGTTTCTCTTGACGTCCAAATAGACAAACCTCTTTGCTCGCGGATTCACCTTGCCATTCTTGGCACTGAAGTAGGCCGGACTTCCAAACTCCCGCAGCACACCATGATCTTGAGCAGCTTTCCCAGACCAAATTTTCAATGGAGCTATACCTCCTATCGCAGTCGATCTGTTCATGAGATGGCTAGCATACTCAGTCGCCTAAGCTCAAAACGACCTGTCTAATCCTGCATTAGACATCAACCGCCGAACCTCCTCCAGCAAGGAACGGACTACATCTTTAGCCAACCCATCTGTACCTGTTTTGAAGTGAGTAGCAATACCTGTGTTCTGGCCAAATCGTAAGAATTGGTTCATGTCCTTTCCAACATTACCAATATTTAGCTCCTTTACCTTCCTACCTATCTACCTCTCCATTCTTCCTCTTCACTTCACCAACACATCTAGTGTAACGGTCCCAGATTTCAGAAATTCTAAATGACAGAATATTCTCTTAAACTGATAGATTATCGTAATCATCTCCAAGCTCGTAAAATTTCGGCAGCACTTCCTTTGTAAATGTTACATGCCCAAATATACATTTCAATTTACAGTGATCTTGACCAACAACAGTCCACTATTCTCATGATTAAACATGTAAGTCAAAGTTAACAATCACCCAATCAATCATAATAATACCTCGGCTCACCACGGCCTGATAATTCTCCAAATAATAATTTCGGCTTGACATCGCCTACTTATATGAAACAAAAGAAAACATATGCCCGAGAGTACTCCTCTCGGCATCCACAATATAAACAGATCTAATTATAACTTTAACACATCACCATAATTACAATCTAACTTACTTCATACATATCCATCTCTCAAAACGTACATAAGGTATCAGTATACATCAAGTAGGATTCCCAACAGGAACTAAATTACAATCTAATACAATCATTAATAATAAACTTCTCAACAAACGCCTAAATCTCAAGCTGGTCTTCTGCCATACAGCGACCTGAAATATAAAACTGGGAGGGAGTGAGCTCGACAGCTCAGTGAGAGAGAATCAAAGTGAATCAAGGAAGGAAAATACAATTAAGGTGCGTGTTTCTTTCTTCAACAATTTTAGAAAGTACAGATGAACAAATGAAACGATGAGAGAGCAATATCTTATAATGAAAGATTAACACAAGGATCTATATAATCTATGTGACGGTCTGACTTCTCTAGAATCGATTCTCTTTAACTTTCTTTAGTTTTTCTGTTGCAGATTACTTGGTCTAGAAATTCAATAAGATACTCTCTCAGTTATTATAACTTATGCATGGCTCTGTTTTAAGTACTTTTGACACATATCATCACATAACTCATATCTCATACATTAGGTACAACCAATCAAAATCGAAGTTTTATGGGGGTAAGTATATGTCTCGGTAATATAATACCACAATATCACCCCATATCATCTAAGTATAATTTATCCATATGGATAACGCGATCACACATAATCATACTACACTTCACGATATTCACATATCATACTTAGAGATGTGCATAACACACATGATACACATGCATATACAACCACAGTGAAGTGTGAGAATTCCCCGTCTTCTCCCTCCTACTGGCTTCCGCACGGCCCCTTCCTCCTATATAAATATTTGTATGTATATACAACAGTAACACCGTCTTCCCACCTCCTACCGGTTCCCGCACGGCCCCTTCCTCCAATGCAAAAGATGTAACAAACATACACACACACACAATTCCAAAGCACAAATAATGATTTCGTCACAATACGAACACCAACCCCTTTATTGTAGTTTACCTTTTAGTTTGACACTAATGTCCATTAACATCCATATATGACACACCATATGTGTATATACATATATATGAGTTACCAGTTAATACTGTAGTGATCTAATCATCTCCATTTAATGAGTCAGCTTCTCATTTACTTTGTTAAGTATTAGCCTTTTGAGTTGTGCTACTAGCACATCAACATTCAATTATGTAGCATACAATCATGATCGTAAATTTTACAATGCATACACGTCATGGAGATCATCAACAAAACAAATACTAAAATTGTTGCTTGAGGGCAAAGATAATTGTCACATAGGTATACAACATTCTAGTTATGTTCATGTGACTTCCCCGTCAATTTCATATATATTCAACGTACATCAAGGTTGTAAACAATCATCACTTAGATGTGGGTGCACAATGTATCAATAACCATATGAAGAATAAGCAATATCAACAAGTTATCTATTATGAGAAATTCTTATAATAATTTACACCCGAGTATCAGTAATAATGTTGGATTTCTATTCACATCAACGCACCCGAGCTTTCATTCATACGTCTAACATCACTAGTTTCTTAACGCTCATATGTCTAGTATGGTTCCGACAGAACTCCTAATACCATAATTATTCGGTCAGTTAGTCAATTAATGACTACAAATATGATTAGACAATTCATTACCAACCTTGATTCCCGACTTCGTAATTAACAGTTCCATCTCTGACGATTTTCATAACTGCCACTTACGTAACTATTAATTTTCAATCTCACAATTTAAAGCGAAGTATCCTCTATGGATACCAACATCAATGATATAATTGCTCATGCCTAAAATTCACATATTTATGAGGCAATATGAAAAGATATAGTTTTCTTAGCTCACAGCCATGTGGTATCCACTCTATATTTCTTCGTAGTCTTCTGTTGCATCAATTTATAGTTAACCATCAATATTAGATCTCTCTTCCTATTGAGAAAGTAATTAGCTATTGTTCATATCCAGGGAAATCAACGAAGTGTTGTTTAAATAAACGCTTGGAAGGGCTCCTGCAGCCTTATTACTACCTATATATGATGAGTTTATGAATCAAGACCTTCACATATAATATTTAGAAAACTAAATCTCATAAACTTGAGAACTTACTGCCTAGAAGTTGATTTTGAAGAATATCTCACCACTATGATTTACTTCGATGATCTACGTGCACTGGGCTATTGAAATAAAGATACTGAGATACCCTATATAAACAATACATTGCTCTAACCGTATCAGAATTTGCCTCCGAGCAGCTCAAATCTAAAACATCAATGCCTGGTGTGACGTGAGTACCATGTTAATTCTTATAGACAAGTAGTATGAAAATTGGTTACAATCTCCTCCTTTATACCCTTCTATCACAGCACTCCCAACTTGTGAATATTGTCAATAAAATTTTCAGCCTAATCCTAACCCGAAATCATAGAGTTGAAAATCACAGTCTTATTAGCTCGGGGCTGTGAGTTGGAAACCTGCAACAGTAATTATTTAATGATGCAGATATGCCCAACAATAAACCTACCTGAACTTGAAATAATATAACACAAGGATAAGAGCTCTTTCATGAGACTATTATTTTATGCGGAGCTCAGAGACTTCTAATCTGGTGCTATTGGTGTTGGCCCAAGGTTACAATCACCCTTGTTTAGTGTATTTTGATGATTACAAAACATATTAGTTATTTGTACTAATAACAATTGTTATTTAAGTGTGTTTCAGGTTTATTATCATACTAGAAGTACTCTCACTCAAATACAAGGCTTTTGGACTCAAGACAATTCAATTTGGGCTCAAGTTGCAATATTGAAGATCAAGTGAAGATAGCCCACCTTGAAGAATAGCTTTGAAGTCCTTTAGAAGTTTGTAAGTTTAGAATGTTAAAGTTTGAATATAGGAAATTTGGCTCTAGGATTTGCACACACCCTTGTCTCATGTATTTTCTATGTTTTGAAAATGATTATTTCTAAGTTTTATGCCTTAGTTTATATATACATGTACCAAAGCTTTATATCCTGAAAAACTTGTTTAAAACATGTGTATAAACTATTTTCTGTATAATACTTAGCTATATGTATTTCTAAAATATTTATCAAAATTTTTCTAACTCAAAACAGCCCAGTTTTTCAGTGTCAGGCAACATCGGTCGACCGGCCCGGTCGACCGGCGCTGTGTCTGGACATGCACTGTTTGTGCATGTCCGTCGGTCGACCGGATAGGTCGACCGACGGAAAGCATTCTGCTCTCGGGAATTTTCGGTCGACCGGACCGGTCGACCGGAAGAAGGAAACTGTGTTTCCTCCTTTTGGGTCGGTCGACCGAACCGGTCGACCGGGAGCCAACGGCTACTTCCAGCTGACCTGGCGGTCGACCGGACCGGTCGACCGCCAAGCCTGCAAATTAGCAACGGCTCTTTCCTCTTTGGGATTTTCTGAAAATCTGTTTTCTTTTTCTGTTTTAACAGACTTTTGGAGAGTTGTTGGGTTGCTTTTGCAGGTTGAATTAGGTGAAAAGAAAATGTTTTTAACTTATTTTTAACCCTATAAATAGAGGAGAAGTCTCTCCTTCATATTACTAAGAAAAATTCCTCAAGTTTTGTTGTTTTCAAAAGAGAAAAGAAAAATTGTTTGAAGCTTTCAATTCCCACTCTTTCAAGATTGTTTTTCAGTTGTGTTTGATTCTCTATATCACTCTACAACTGAAGTTTTCTCACCACACTTCATAGAGCCAAAAATCCTATACTCATTCTATAGTGAAGTTGTAAATTGAAGTGAGAGTGTTTGTAAAAGATTGAGAAAAAGTGTAGTGATCAAGTTGTGATCACTTTGTTCTTGTAATTCCTTCTTGTGGAGCAACCTCTTCGGTAGAGGTCCTTTGTATTCGGTGGAGCTCGGTGCTCGGTCTTCGGTAGACCAATTGTAAAGGCATCCTCGGTGGATAGTGGAAACCCTTCACGGAGGTGAAGGCGGGGACTAGAGCAAGTGTGCTCGAACCTCGAAACAAATCATCTTGTTTGCGATTGCCTTTGCGTTATTCTTGCTTTACATTTCTCTTGCTTTATATTGTCTTGAATTATTTGCTTGAGAACTAACCCTCTACTTGTGCAATCTTGTCTTGTTTACTTTACTTGCTATACTTGTTGTGTTACATTGTGTGCACTTCATTTCTCATCATCATACTTGGCATTGATCGATCACACCTCAATACAACACGATTGCATTGCGCACCTCTAACCCATATCTAGGGGAATTGGGAGGAAGGAGTTCAGAACCTCGCAAGGGTATTCGGCTCTTAGTCGTGTTTTGAGAGATCGTTGCATCACTCATTTAATTAAAGTTTAAAAAGATCATTAGATTAGCATTCACACCTATTCACCCCCCCTCTAGGTGTTTTTCAATTGGGTCCAGAGCACCACTTGATCTCGCACCACGACTCTGAAATTTATATAAATCTGATAGGATGATTCTATGTCGTTTCACTGGCTACACTAGAAATTTAACAAAAATTATTACGTCAAGAATGTATCGAGTCATAACCTACCAAATTTTAGAATAAGTATCGCCGTCCAAAACCCAATACGCCTTGCTGCCACTAGGCACAAGTAGTATAATCTTTCCGGCTTTTTAACTTCTTTCTAATTATTTACGAGGACAGATCCTGGGGTTACCTCTTAAATAGAAACAAACATATAAAATTTATGAAATATCAACATTCATTATTAGGAGCGTATTCAGTTCTAAGCTTGGCGCAACATGCCTCTCTATTTATTCTAAAAAAATTCTCATGGGCCTCCCCTTAAATGGTAATTCATAAGGAGAAAACTAATTTTCGACATGATTTATGTTTTCTACTGTTTCTCAAGGATTCCTAACGTCCAACCAACGCAGGTTTAAAAATTCATGTGCTTAGAGATACTATCACCTTTCTGATAATTTATTAAATGACATTTATAATTGAGTTAACTAGTAAATGAAAATTCAGAAACTCCTCAATCATAAAAGAAAATTCTGCAACTCAAGAATCTTGACTAGCCGATCTTATTTTGATGATAACTTTCAGCACAGACCCTCAATTGAGACACCGCAAAGCCATTGGAAAGTAGATTCGATTATCTTTCCAACGATGTATTACATGACACGTTTAATTTAAGAAAAATATACTAAATAATCAGAAACTCCCTGATCGGTTAAAAATTCTGCAACACAGTAGTGTTGACCAACTTGCCGTACTTTGACGATAACTTTCAAAACAGACCTTCAATAGGGATACGGTAAGAACCGTTAGAAAGCTGACTTGATTATCTTTCTAACGACATATAATATGATACTTATTACTCATAATACCTAGGCGAACTCCCTCTGAATTTACATATCATAAAAACTGGACAGATTTGCACCTATTTCTGATGTCCCCAAATTTTGGGTTAGTTTCAAATGTCTTTAAATCTCTTCACCAAATTAATTCACCACTAATAGTTCTCTTATTTGATTACTCTATTCAGAATAAAAATGAGTTAGGTCATGAAGTTATTTTATTTTTGTCACGGAAATATAAAAATTGTACCAAAATAGACCGAAGGGTTTCCCATCCTCTTTCTCATAATCTAGTATCATAACCACAACAAATTTATAAATTTCCATTTGAGATCAAACAATATACCGAGAGATCTAAAGATATATCATCAAAATTTTGCAAGAAAATAAAGGGAAAAAGGAAAACTTTGGAACTCCCTCACCTTGCTCCGCCTGCCGGCCGCGGCCCATGGCCGGTCGCCGCGTCCCATGGCCGGCCGCCCTTGGCCGGCCGCCGCCCATGGCCGGCCGACCCTTCAGCCGCCCCGATCCGCGAGAGAGAGAGAGAGAGAGAGAGAGAGAGAGAGAGAGAGAATAGAGATGATCTCTTAGGGTTTGAAATTTTTTGGATGAGAATGAGAGAGGGTTTTGAGAGAAATTTCTCTCTAGGGTTCCCTAATTTAGGAAAGATGAAAGAAAACGTAACTTTCAGCCTGAGAAAGGAAAGAGAGAGATGGGAAACTTATTCATCCCTCCATTTACACATAACCCTCTTCCCAAAAAAATTTGCACTATGAATTTCTCTCCCTTCCTCTCATGAAGCCACATGTCCCTACTCATGCCACATGTCTCCACCATTCCCAAATAAAATCTTAGCCATCTATCTACCCACTTCATGCATACCTACCCTCTTCCACTAACTATTATGAATATATAATTATGGTATTTTTCTTGGTATTTACTTGTATTATCTTGTATTTATACAATATTTCAATACATCCATGCAATGTATATATTTATATATGCACATATGTTCCATATCCATATATATACATGCCAAAATATTCTTACACCTATATTTGAATTTATTAAATATTTATTTCACTTCAAATTTCCCCCATAATAAAAATTAAAATAAATAAAAATTCTATTTTACACAAAACACGTTCAATCATCATCTTAAATAATTCTGTCGGATCACGAAATCAAATATTAGGATATTAAATTAGGATTTTAAATAATCGGGATGTTACAGTTCTACCCCCCTTACAAAAGTTTCGTCCTCGAAACTTAGCACCTGAGTAAGTATAAAATCTTTGCATTTTTCCTGCTTATCACAAAATCTTTCTATGATGCAATATCTTTCTTGATTATTCACCTCAAAAATTCATAATCCCCTAATCACCTCTACACTATGTCCTTTCGATCCGACTTAATCTTAACTCGCTTGATATTTTAATCATTTCCTTACTCCAGTGTCCCATACCACTAGCAGCTCGTACTGAGGGCCCACACCCTCAGCCGAACACATCCGAATTATGGCATGTGGGTACCATAATCCGAACATAAGGTAGTGACCAAATATCCCGCGCTTCAGGATTAGTCATACACGTAAGAACTCCTACCCCCCTTAAACCTATCATATCAAACAATATTTTCACATACATACAAAGCATAACCATGCATATCAATCATAACAATCCGCCCTATCAATCCAATCCTCTTTTTACTATTCATTCTAAGTCTATCCTCTTTCTAAATCCTATGCTCTGATACCAACTGTAACGGTCCCAGATTTCAAAAATTCCAAATGACAGAATATTCTCTTAAACTGATAGATTATTGTAATCATCTCCAAGCTCGTAAAATTTCGGCAGCACTTCCTTTGTAAATGTTACATGCTCAAATATACATTTCAATTTACAGTGATCTTGACCAACAACAGTCCACTATTCTCATGATTAAACATGTAAGTCAAAGTTAACAATCACCCAAGCAATCATAATAATACCTCGGCTCACCACGGCCTGATAATTCTCCAAATAATAATTTTGGCTTGACATCGCCTACTTATATGAAACAAAAGAAAACATATGAACGAGAGTACTCCTCTCGGCGTCCACAATATAAACAGATCTAACTATAACTTTAACACATCACCATAATTACAATCTAACTTACTTCATACATATCCATCTCTCAAAACGTACATAAGGTATCAGTATACATCAAGTAGGATTCCCAACAGGAACTAAATTACAATCTAATACAATCATTAATAATAAACTTCTCAACAAACGCTTAAATCTCAAGCTGGTCTTCTGCCATACAGCAACATGAAATATAAAACTGGGAGGGAGTGCGCTCGACAGCTCAGTGAGAGAGAATCAAAGTGAATCAAGGAAGGAAAATACAATTAAGGTGCGTGTTTCTTTCTTCAACAATTTTAGAAAGTACAGATGAACAAATGAAACGATGAGAGAGCAATATCTTATAATGAAAATTTAACACAATGATTCATATAATCTATGTGACGGTCTGACTTCTCTAGAATCGATTCTCTTTAACTTTTTTTAGTTTTTCTGTTGCAGATTACTTGGTCTAGAAATTCAATAAGATACTCTCTCAGTTATTATAACTTATGCATGGCTCTGTTTTAAGTACTTTTGACACATATCATCACATAACTCATATCTCATACATTAGGTACAACCAATCAAAATCGAAGTTTCATGGGGGGTAAGTATATGTCTCGGTAATATAATACCACAATATCACCCCATATCATCTAAGTATAATTTATCCATATGGATAACGCGATCACACATAATCATACTACACTTCACGATATTCACATATCATATTTAGAGATGTGCACAACACACATGATACACATGCATATACAACCACAGTGAAGTGTGAGAATTCCCCGTCTTCTCCCTCCTACCGGCTCTCGCACGGCCCCTTCCTCCTATATAAATATTTGTATGTATATACAACAGTAACACCGTCTTCCTCCCTCCTCCCGGTTCCCGCACGGCCCCTTCCTCCAATGCAAAAGATGTAACAAACATACACACACACACATTCCAAAGCACAAATAATGATTTCGTCACAATACGAACACCAACCCCTTTATTGCAGTTTACCTTTTAGTTTGACACTAATGTCCATTAACATCCATATATGACACACCATATGTGTATATACATATATATGAGTTACTTGTTAATACTGTAGTGATCTAATCATCTCCATTTAATGAGTCAGCTTCTCATTTACTTTGTTAAGTATTAGGCTTTTGAGTTGTGCTACTAGCACATCAACATTCAATTATGTAGCATACAATCATGATCGTAAATTTTACAATGCATACACGTCATGGAGATCAATTCATCAACAAAACAAATACTAAAATTGTTGCTTGAGGGCAAAGATAATTATCACATAGGTATACAACTTTCTATTTATGTTCATGTGACTTCCCTGTCAATTTCATATATATTCAACGTACATCAAGGTTGTAAACAATCATCACTTAGATGTGGGTGCACAGTGTATCAATAACCATATGAAGAATAAGCAATATCAACAAGTTATCTATTATGAGAAATTCTTATAATAATTTACACCCGAGTATCAGTAATAATGTTGGATTTCTATTCACATCAACGCACCCGAGCTTTCATTCATACGTCTAACATCACTAGTTTCTTAACGCTCATATGTCTAGTATGGTTCCGACAGAACTCCTAATATCATAATTATTCGGTCAGTTAGTCAATTAATGACTACCAATATGATTAGACAATTCATTACCAACCTTGATTCCCGACTTCGTAATTAACAGTTTCATCTCTGACGATTTTCATAACTGCCACTTACATAACTATTGATTTTCAATCTCACAATTTAAAGCGAAGTATCCTCTATGAACACCAACATCAATGATATAATTGCTCATGCCTAAAATTCACATATTTATGAGGCAATATGAAAAGATATAGTTTTCTTAGCTCACAGCCATGTGGTATCCACTCTATATTTCTTCGTAGTATTCTGTCGCATCAATTTATAGTTAACCATCAATATTAGATCTCTATTCCTATTGAGAAAGTAATTAGCTATTGTTCATAGCCAGGGAAATCAACGAAGTGTTGTTTAAATAAACGCTTGGAAGGGCTCCTGCAGCCTTATTACCTATATATGATGAGTTTATGAATCAAGTCCTTTGCATATAATATTTAGAAAACTAAATCTCATAAACTTGAGAACTTACTGCCTAGAAGTTGATTTTGAAGAATATCTCACCACTATGATTTACTTCGATGATCTACGTGCACTGGGCTATTGAAATAAAGATACTGAGACACCCTATATAAACAATACATTATTCTAACCGTATCAGAATTTGCCTCCGAGCAGCTCAAGTCTAAAACATCAATGCCTGGTGTGACGTGAGTACCATGTTAATTCTTATAAACAAGTAGTATGAAAATTGGTTACAATCTCCTCCTTTATACCCTTCTATCACAGTACTCCCAACTTGTGAATATTGTCAATAAAATTTTCAGCCTAATCCTAACCCGAAATCATAGAGTTGAAAATCACAGTCTTATTAGCTCGGGGCTGTGAGTTGGAAACCTGCAACAGTAATTATTTAATGATGCAGATATGCCCAACAATAAACCTACCTGAACTTGAAATAATATAACACAAGGATAAGAGCACTTTCATGAGACTATTGTTTTATGCGGAGCTCAGAGACTTCTAATCTGGTGCTATTGGGTCCAGAGCACCACTTGATCTCGCACCACGACTCTGAAATTTATATAAATCTGATAGGATGATTCTATGTCGTTTCATTGGCTACACTAGAAATTTAACAAAAATTATTACGTCAAGAATGTATCGAGTCATAACCTACCAAATTTTAGAATAAGTATCGCCGTCCAAAATCCAATACGCCTTGCTGCCACTAGGCACAAGTAGTATAATCTTTCCGGCTTTTTAACTTCTTTCTAATTATTTACGAGGACAGATCCTGTGGTTACCTCTTAAATAGAAACAAACATATAAAATTTATGAAATATCAACATTCATTATTAGGAGCGTATTCAGTTCTGAGCTTGGCGCAACATGCCTCTCTATTTATTCTAAAAAAAATTCTCATGGGCCTCCCCTTAAATGGTAATTCATAAGGAGAAAACTAATTTTCGACATGATTTATGTTTTCTACTGTTTCTCAAGGATTCCTAACGTCCAACCAACGCAGGTTTAAAAATTCATGTGCTTAGAGATACTATTAACTTTCTGATAGTTTATTAAATGACATTTATAATTGAGTTAACTAGTAAATGAAAATTCAGAAACTCCTCAATCATAAAAGAAAATTCTGCAACTCAAGAATCTTGACTAGCCGATCTTATTTTGATGATAACTTTCAGCACAGACCCTCAATTGGGACACCGCAAAAGCCGTTGGAAAGTAGATTCGATTATCTTTCCAACGATATATTACATGACATGTTTAATTTAAGAAAAGTATACTAAATAATCAGAAACTCCCTGATCGGTTAAAAATTCTGCAACACAGTAGTGTTGACCAACTTGCCGTACTTTGACGATAACATTCAAACAGACCTTCAATAGGGATACGGTAAAAACCGTTAGAAAGCTAACTTGATTATCTTTCTAACGACATATAATATGATACTTATTACTCATAATACCTAGGCGAACTCCCTCTGAATTTACAGATCATAAAAACTGGACAGATTTGCACCCATTTCTGATGTCCCCAAATTTTGGGTTAGTTTCAAATGTCTTTAAATTCCTTCACCAAATTAATTCACCACTAATAGTTCTCTTATTTGATTACTCTATTCAGAATAAAAATGAGTTAGGTCATGAAGTTATTTTATTTTTGTCACGGAAATATAAAAATTGTATCAAATAGACCGAAGGGTTTCCCATCCTCTTTCTCATAATCTAGTATCATAACCACAACAAATTTATAAATTTCCATTTGAGATCAAACAATATACCGAGAGATCTAAAGATATATCATCAAAATTTTGCAAGAAAATAAAGGGAAAAAGGAAAACTTTGGAACTCCCTCACCTTGCTCCGCCGGCCGGCCGCGGCCCATGGCCGGTCGCCGCGCCCCATGGCCGGCCGCCGGCCATGGCCGGCCAACCCTTTGGCCTCCCCGATCCGCGAGAGAGAGAGAGAGAGAGAGAGAGAGAGAGAGAGAGAGAATAGAGATGATCTCTTAAGGTTTGAAATTTTTGGATGAGAATGAGAGAGGGTTTTGAGAGAAATTTCTCTCTAGGGTTCCCTAATTTAGGAGAGATGAAAGGAAACGTAACTTTCAGCCTGAGAAAGGAAAGAGAGAGATGGGAAACTTATTCATCCCTCCATTTACACATAACCCCCTTCCCAAACAAAATTTGCACTATGAATTTCTCTCCCTTCCTCTCATGAAGCCACATGTCCCTACTCATGCCACATGTCTCCACCATTCCTAAATAAAATCTTAGCCATCCATCTACCCACTTCATGCATACCTACCCTCTTCGACTAACTATTATGAATATATAATTATGGTATTTTTCTTGGTATTTACTTGTATTATCTTGTATTTACACAATATTTCAATACATCCATGCAATGTATATATTATATACGCACATATGTTCCATATCTATATATATACATGCCAAAATATTCTTACACCTATATTTGAATTTATTAAATATTTATTTCACTTCAAATTTCCCCCATAATAAAAATTAAAATAAATAAAAATTCTATTTTACACAAAACACGTTCAATCATCATCTTAAATAATTCTGTCGGATCACGAAATCAAATATTAGGATATTAAATTAGGATTTTAAATAATCAGGGTGTTACATCTAGGGTTTCACCCCTTTATCTCATGGGATATATCCAAATCTGCCTAGATGAACCATCAACAAAAGAGACAAAGTACCTGTGACCTCCAAGCGATGCCGTCTTAGCAGGTCCCCATACGCTCATGTGAACACAATCAAGAAGACCTTCATTGCAGTGAGTACTGGTACTGAATCTCACCTTCTTCTTGTCCAGAACGTTGTGTCCACCTTCCAACTTGCAGGTAGCAACACCTTCCAGCAATTCCATCTTTTGCAGGAGCTCGCAAAGACTTTTCTTCTTCCTGTCCAACCTTTACCGCCAGACCTCCGGGCCACCATCATCTGAGGAACTCGAAGTCTCCACCTGATCTGTAATCGTACTACCCTTCAAGTAGTAGAGATTTCCTCGGCGGACGCCCTTCATCACCACCATCGAGCCCTTGGTCATCCTGAGATCGCCATCTCGAACAGATATCACCATGCCCGATGCTTCCAAAGTTCCCACGGAGATTAGATTTCTTTTCAACTGAGGTATATACCTCACTCCCTTCAACTCCCTTACCATCCCATCAAACATCCTGATTCAGATTGTACCTATACCCTCCACGCTACATGGGTGATCGTCGCCCATAACGACCGAACACCCCTTCAGCTTCTCAAAGCTAGAAAACCAACCCAGATTGGGGCATGCATGGTATGTTGTACCTGTATCCAGAATCCACTCATCTTTCCATGAGTTACCAATGATGGGAGAACTGACTGAAAACGAGAAACCTGACGAGTTTGAATCTGATCCATCTGCCTGTGAACTACTCCTCTGAGTATTCGTCACCTTTGATAGATTTGCTTCAGCCTTCGACTCCTTCTTCTTCCCTTGAACTTCGGACAGTCCACTTTCTAGTGCCCTATCTCTCAATAGAAGGCACACTGATTCCTTTTGAGATCCCTGAAACCCGGCCTGGAGTTTGATCTTCCTCTCACCTCCTTGCCCTTCCTCGATGAACCCCTGCCTCTTACTTCCAGTGCCTCCGCCGATGAGCTTGACTGAGAAAGATGTCTCTCCTTCTTCCTCGTCTCATAAGTTGTCAGTGCAGACGACACCTCATGGTAGTCTAACGTCTGCCTACCATTGATAAAGGTCAGTGTGAATGTCTCATACTCCTTCTCCGGGAGTGAATTCAGGAAGATGATCGCCTTGTCCTCCTCTTCTACAATGACATCCACGTTCACCAAGTTTGTAAAAAGCTTCGTGTATTGGTTGATGTGCTCATTCACTGTCCTCCCCTTCTTCATCTGAAATCTGTACAGCTTACTCTTAAGCTGCAACCTTGACTCAACACTCTTCATCAAGTATTTCTTCTCAAGGGTTTCCCACAGATGCTTCGCCGACGTCTCATGTTGTGCAAGATATTTTATGTCTTGCGACAAACATGAACGTATCAACCCACACGCCGACCTGTTCATCTTTGCCCACTCTTCATCAGTGGTCTTGCTTCTCATCTTTGCCAATAGGAGTGTATCTTCGAGGTTCGATGCATTCAGGGCATCCATAACCTCACATCTCCACATCCCGAAATTATTTGTGCCATTAAACTTCACCACGTCAATCCTCGGATTAGGATTCATGGTTTTAACCGAAGCAATTTCTTCTGCCATTGAGATTACTTGATCCTCTATCTATGCAGAAGAACAACCAACTGGAAATAGATCACTACTCAGATAAAATTGAATTTTTACCTTTTCCCTGAAACCTAGATCGAGTTTCTCTCCGGATCTACTCCACCACAAATTCCACTAGCCCTCCTTGTGTCCTCCTGAGATCGACACACGATCCCACAAACACGAATACCTCTGATCTGAGATCGACACACGATCTCCACCGAATCAGATCTCGAGCCCCTCCGAATCTCCAGAAATCCCAAGCGAAACCTGGAAGCTCTGATACCACTTGTTGCGCCTACGACAACAACCTGATGAGGATCTCCTGAATCTCCTAAGCACGAAAAACAATCCCAAACAGCACAAATACCAAACACCTAGAGAAAGCACACAAAATAACGAGGTTCGGCCTCAATGCCTACGTTCTCGGGGCAATCGAAAGAGAGATTAATTTACTTGAAAGATGATTACAATTGCTAGCAGCCTCTTTGAGTGCAAGAGAGCTCCAGCAAGTTCTAGCAATCTTCTCTTTTTTAGGTACTAACCCTAGAAACCAACAGCAGCCCTTTAATACACAGATTTTCGAATAAGCAGAAAATTACCCGCACCCGACTGTCGGTTGATCGGGCGGTCGACCGACCCCTTCAACCGGTCGACCGGTCGGTCGATGGGATGCCCAACAGAGAGTTGGGTACTTTCAGTCGGTCGACCGGGCGGTCGACCGAGCTCTTTCCTTGTGCACGTTGTGCACATCGGTCGACCGAGCCGGTCGACCGAGTTCCTGATACTGCGGGCAGTCGACCGGACCAGTCGACCGATCACCTGCACCTGCTGCTTTTCTGCTGCTGTGCTGCTGCTTCTTCCTTCATCCTTTTATCGTCCACCTCGTTGGCGATCACTCGACGACCCTCGACAATCCTCTTCGTCTTCCTCAGCAATAACTCTCTCTCTTTCCAAGAGCAGTTTCGTTCAAATTATCCCAACGATCAATTGGACATATGTCCATTTTTTCCGGAATAATTTCGATCAAATATGGGCAATATCCACTACCTACCTACGACCTGCCCAATTAGTCGAAAACCAGTACAATTGATAGCTCAAAACTCGCTCTCTTAACAAAATAAGCCAATGCCTCTTTGAGTCCCTAACCACTCTCTCGTCCTTACCACTCTTTTGTCCTCACCACTCTTTGTCATCCTCACCGCCCTCGTCGCAGACTGCCAAAGCCCTATGCTAGTATATGATCAGAGATTAAGGTTTAATTTGATATGCTAGTGTATTCATTCAAATTGTTATCCTAGTACCAAGAAATAAAAATGAATTTACATGTACATGTGGTCACGAGTAATTGCAAGTACTTTAGATCCAAGTGGAATAATACTCTCCAAGACACAAGCCCATTGAGTAGTTATTATTAATTGAGAGAGCTAATTTTCTCTATTTTGTAATTTAGTTACATGTCTTTTGATGATTAATTATGCATTCCTGCTCTTAGGATCAACAATCTCTCCCTCCATGGAAAAAATCTTCTTCCACTAGCACTCAAGCTACACCGGTTTGTCAAATCCCTCTACAGATGATGAAATAATAGATGTTGAAAGAAGTATAAGTAATAGTAGGAAACAATCTCGAGTATGGAATCACGTTACACCGAGAAGCAACATGATGATATAAACAAAATATTTTGTAATTATTGCAAGCAACCATTAGCTTATTTGGGCAACTCAGGGACATATCACTTGCATCGTCACCTCAAGTTTGTTTGTAAAAGTAATCCACACAATGGTATGAAACAAATATTGGTTGCAAAAGCCCCTCACTCTAATTGTGCCAAGGTTTTTAAATTTGAACAAGAAGTAAGCTAAAATGTTTAGTAAGGTTATTGATTTGTATTGAACTTTCATTTAAGATGCTAGAGTATGGTAGAGATTTTTCGCTATAAGCAATCGGATAGTCGATCCTTACCACAAGAGAGATTAGGGAGTGGGGTGTATTGTGAGATAAGATAATACACAACACAAAAAGGAGAGAGACACATGATTTTTTTTTTTTAAAGTGAGAACCCTTAATTGAGAAAAACTACAGGAAGGAGGAAAAATTCACTAAAATTAGTAAGTTACAGGTATTACAGGAATTGTTTGCCAGAATTTAGTGTTTGACTTAGTTGAAAGAGATAGGATCCAAACGTTCCCCTCTCATTGGAAGAGGTGTATTTATACTTATGATCTTGTGTGCATGGAGGCAGATTGCACGTGCGTGATCTTCTGTAACAGTCCCAGATTTTATGAATTCTCAATTAACATAAACATCTTTATTAATCAAAAGATTATCATAATCATCTATAATTTCTTAAAAATTTCGACAGCATCTCCTTTATATTTACTGATATGCCCAAATATATAATTCAATCTCTAATAATTTCGGCCAACATCAGCCTACTTATTCTCAATCCAAACATGTAACCCAAAGTCAATAATCGCCCATGCAATCATAATAATATTTTGTTCACGACGGCCTACTTATTCTCCAAATAACAGTTTCGGCTTGACATCGCCTACTTATATGAAACAAAAGAATCATATGCTCGAGAGTACCTCTCTCAGCATCTACAGTATTCTTCTCGGCACCCACAACATAACACCAAATTATTTATAAGTCCAACTCAATCAAGATCATATCCATCTAACTTATACAATAAAGAACATCAATAAGATTGTAAACATATACAATATGAAGTTTTACAAATACTATTATAACTCCAAAATTTCTCTATACAACAAAATTTTTAAGGAAGCACTTGAAACTTTAAATTGGGCTTTCATCTCATCAAAACCCAAAACATAATAATCTGGGGAGGGGTGAGCTCAACAGCTCAGTGAGGAGAGTAAAAAGGAGATTAAAAAAAATGCTAAACATGTCAATGTAAAAGGTAACATGCTTTCTTCAAATAGTAAAACAAGTGTGAATAAGGAAAAGAAACAATGATATCACAGTAAATAGTCAACCCAAACAATCTCTATACTCTGCACAAGGCCTGACTCCTTCGGTTAATGATTTTATAGCTCAAATCTCTGAACTATATTTTACAGGGTTTATGATACATCGAGTTTTTTTAATGCCTTTGTTTATTTCTGAATTCTTCTATGTATATGTACTTCATGTACCATTCACAATGGTGCTCCAATCACAGTAAGTTAATTCAATTACTACATAAAACATAAACATACTATTATGTGTGTGTATATATATATATATCGTATATCGTATCACATTTCAAGTGTTACATAGATACTCTCATAAACATACACACATCATATAATACTCTATTATCTCTTATAACAAGGCAGAGTTTTACAGTCCTACATAGCATACAACACTATGCTTTTAAATAAGCACATCTTTACTTCATAATATACGATCCATCTCATACCCCGTCTTCACACCTACCAGCTCCCGCTGGCCCCTTCCTTTGTTTAATAACACACAATGTCATACCCCGTCTTCACGCCTACCAGCTCCCGCTGGCCTCTTCCTTCGTTTAACAACACACAATGTCATACCCCGTCTTCACGCCTATCAGCTCCCACTGACCCCTTCCTTCGTAAGATACACACACAAAATAACAACACCGTCTTCCCCCTTCCACCGGTTCCCGCCGGGCCATTTCCTTCAAATTGTATAAAATAACACGACATGAACACACATAATATCACATACACATTGATCGGGGGAAACCGTGCACAAAATTTGTCATTTTGAAATCAAGAGTTAAAGTGTGTGCTTTGGCTTCCTCGATACTTCCGTTATAGCATATAGGCTAAAACGAGTGTCCATGAGGACGGGAGGCGATAGAAGCTTTACCGGTTGATTCACGTGTGTGCTAAAGATTCTTCAAAGTTTTAAAGAATGAAAAGAAAAGAAAAGAAAGAATGGAAAAGAGAAGTACGGTGAAAACAAAGAAGTGGGAAATATAGAAAAGAATGATTTTTGTAGTCTTTGAAATATTTTTAAAATAAGTGAAAAGGAAAAAAACTCATGGCTACTAACTACTAATGACTCCACTATCATGCTAACCTCTTAGTGATAGTTATCTCATATGTATCATTGATCATCACTAGTTCTTAGTTCAAGAGCTTTACAGAGCATGGCCCATATGTAACTCATGACATCCCAACTCAACAAAACAAGTTCAAGCTACACTTAAATCATCAAAACTAAAAGTAAGTATGGAGTAAAGTAATGTTAGCCTATTAGAGAGTTAGGAAGTTAGAGTGTTAGATCCATTATCATGAGTCATCAATGGCTCTTGCAAGAATAAGGCCAAGTAGAACCTATTAGATTTATGTGGATTATCATAAAAGAAGTTAGCAAGTTAGTGGTTAGTAGTTAGTTGCCATAAGAGAAAAATTAGCTACATATGTAAAAGAGTTAGATAGAAAACAAAAAGAGGTAAAGAGAGCACCTTTCATAGTTTGTCACCTTGTATTGCAAGCACTTTTGCATTCCAAACATGTATCACTCTCTCTCCTATTACAAGATCTAAAATAAATGAAAAATATAAAGAGGAAGAAGAAGAACTAACCTAACCTAAACTAAACTACAATATGGAATGAAAAACTATGCTAAAACTATACTACTCTCTGGATATCTCCCTCTTTAGAGATAAAGGGGGTATTTATAGGCGAAAGGGGCACCAACGGGGCTGTACGGAGCCGCTCGCGAGAGATTCGACGAGCGGCTTCACAAGATTGCCGCTGAAACGCTCATTTGCCCCTTTTTCGCGGCAATACTTGAGAGGCGCGTGCAGCGCCGCCTGCTGCGCGCTTCCCGGATGTCCCCCTGTCGGATGTACTTGTTGGTTTTCAGATTTGGGCCCCTAGTTTTGACGAAACCACCCTCCAAAGTCAATGGCTATCTTTATTGGCCTTTAATCACCAATTAAATAGTGATTTAGGGTCTTTTTCTTTATTGTACACCATGACCTAGAAACATATAAAAGAGTGTTATTAGCAAAATATAATATTAAATAAATGTGAAGTTGTGGTATGAATTATACATTTTTAAATACTAATCACACATCAACTAACAAGGTAACATATACAATGTCGGTAGTGTTATGATATACTTTTTTCAATCACTAATCATGTGAGTAATATGTAACACACGATCAAGTTCGTGTAACTATCCATTATATGCGCGCATTCAGACATAGATACCACTTACATTTACCACTCATTCAACGACGCATCAAACAATTAATTACATTCTCAATGCCCGTCCTAGGTCATATGATTAGTTCTGTAACTAGTTATGATTCTTGTTCACATATCAGGTATTTGGTGAATGAAATTGATTACGCTGCTTATCCATGACCAGAATCTTAGTGTGCTTTAAAGTTAATCATAATCCACTAGATTCACACTTACGCACATCATATATTTTAGTGAAAATTATTATTTGAAAATGAGGGTACATACTTCACTAGTGATCAAGCATATTAGTCGACAACCATCATCAACAAATTATCAATAGTATATGATTATATGATATATCACAATTGAATATGTATATGTACTGTACAATTAGCTGTATCCATAACAATTAGGTAATTATCATAGTCAGCATATACCGATTAGATCATTGGTATATTAATTGATAATTGTAATCATGTCCATGTTCATATCTATTTAGTATTCATACTTAAGCACAAACTAGCCCGTTGCCCTATGATCGAACACTTATATCGTACAATTTAGAGATTTAGAATTGATTGAGTTTGGATTAGCTAATAGTGAAACTCATCACCAGATTTTATGATTTACTTACTTTATTTCTATAGATCCACGACATCCACTATTCAAAGTAGTCCATATTCTTAGTTTAATTTATATCACTTTAGAAGAGATACCGATTACCCAGTATTGGTGTAGCAACAATGATTATGGTTGGTTCGATATCAATATCTCTGTGTGGACTTCTAATTTTTGTTCCCATCCTCAACAAGATTCAATTTCATGGTTCACGGTTAGTTACAGTTTTACTTATTATCACCTTGTTTATCTTACAAATTTCTGCATTTTATTTGTAATAATTGAGTATGCCTGATTTTTGCTATATGGTAACCTGTCTCTTCAGACTGTAGTATGTCCCTAATTAGTTTATTCCAAAGCTAACATTAAAATAACAGATAATTATTATACCAAACGATTTACTTCTCTCATGAGATACTTTCATTTATGTTTTCTCTTTACTATCACACCAAGATATGCAGGTCAGAGATTAAATGTTTGGTTTGAAATATGCAACTAGTTTACATTCAAGAGATTATATGCTAGTAAGAAGTCTTAGACCAATATGTGGGATATATTTTACATCACAAAATATTAAGGAGTCAAACTCAGAAAGAAATCAACAACTTTTGTATAATTGACCTTCTCCTTCTGATTAGCACAAGAGACTATGATATAAGCTGATATAGTATCTATACACTTCAACCTTCCTAACTTGGAACAGGTAAAAGAGTGAATGAATTATTTTCATCGGTAATATCTAAATAGATCTCTTAAATCTAGTCGATCAAATAGTAGAACTAGCTTAGTTTAATTACAAATGATTTAACAATTTAAGTCAGTATGTTATTAGAACATTTTTTTCTCTCATTCAAGCAAATCATGAGATAGTAGAAACATTCATATAAATCGATGTCGAAAGTTGACCTACTATATGGGGTGCTTCACCATGCCAGGCATCATTCCTTTCCCTAAAAGAGCCTAATATTATTAGGACCATAAAATGTTCCTTCTAATAATTTCAAGTATCAATGACTTACATATCTCAATATCAGGGACAAAATTAATCGGTTCGTTAACTCAATCAACTAGGCTATCCACCTTAAGCTTTGAAACGTCCAACCTAACCCCTTTCACCTTCAATTCATCTCATCTACACATTAAAAATGTATAAAATAAAAACTAGTTTTAGCTTGTACACTAGAGCTCCTCTTCATTCTACATCAAGAAGAATTAATTTCTGATTTATCTAGAAATTAGAAATAACTAATGATTTGTACAAGATATCCATATCCCATCAAAGACTATTCCTTATTAATTATGTTTAGTATCACTTAGTTATTTAGGTACATGGCCCTTAGACATGAACTTATTGCTTAAATACCTTTCATGGCTTAGTCTTTCTGGACAACAATTATGTTTTTATAATAACTTTCATTTTACATATTGAAATAAAAGAAGGAAAAATTTATTAGAAACTAGACTTCACTACCTTTCCAATGATATATTACATGATATATTTTATTTAACTAAACTACTCTAAATATTCAGAAACTCATAAGCTATGAATGAGTTCTGCAGCACGATAATTTCAACCAATATATAATCTTTTAGTCATAAGTTAAGGTACAGGCATCCAATAAGGACATGGTATGAACTGTTGAAAAATTAACTCGATTGTCTTTCCAATGGTATATTATACGATACTATTTAACCCTAACACGTTGATGAACTGAGCCCAATTTTATAAATTATTTTGTTTAACAGATTTCTACACCTATAGGGAAGATCCACTATTTCACTCAAAGCGATTGTTTTGTCTAGAATTTTATAAGAAAAATATGGGAGAAAACATAGATTGTAAACTCTTTTAAATGACATATGTTGATCATTACATGATCATGGAAATTCCTCTGAACTTTTGGAGAAATACAAAATAAACTAAGATCAAGAAGGATCTTCCTCACCTATAGATTTCTTCCTCTTCTACCATTATCGTATACTAATTATTGTATGAATAATAATCACTACACATACATAGAGCCATAATTAGTAGGTGATTTATATATAGATAGAATCATACACAAGGCATCTTCAACTTAAAGCTACCAATATAATCACCTCTCATTGTTAGTGTACAACCCAAGAGTCAAGATGAGATTTTTGATCTTCATTCCAACACAAGTTTATTAATGAAATAAAACCCATGAAAGTTTCATGGGAACTAAGGAATTAACTAGGGATAAAATTGAGTTCAATAATTGAGAAACCCCTTCATATACTAAAGAAAACTTTTATTTAATAATCTAGATTTAGGTGCAGTTGAAAATCAAATCAAAAAAATCTTGAATCAATATTTCAAATTTACTCCTCATCTATAGATGTATAAGAAGACCCACTGCCCGCCACCGCCTTGAGTGCCGCGTTTGGCCGCGACTCTGATTGCACGCCCCCTTCTTCGGCCACCGCCTGCTTTAGGAGAGAGGGGAAGAGAGAAGATGGGGGAGGAAAAAGTGGGGGAGAGAGAAGAGAGGATTTGAGAGAAAGAGATCTAAGGTTTTAGAAATTTAGGGAGACGAAAGTGATAATTATTTCAGCCCTAGAAAATGAAGGATAAGGATGAGAAACTTCTCTCCTCCTTTTACACAAAAACCCCTCTCAAATTTATTATTATGCACATTCACAATCTCTCTCTCTCATCTCATCATGCCACTTATGTACACAAATTTCAAACAAAATCCTAGCCATTCATACACCCATCTTATGCATACCTACCCTCTTCCACTAACTATTAGGAATATATTGTTATAGTAGTTTTCTTGATATTTACTTGTATTATCTTGTATTTACACAATATACCAATACATCCATGTAATGTATATATTTATACACACATATATTCCATATCCATATATACATGCCAAAATATTTACACACCTGTATTTGAAATTATTAAATATTTATTTCACTTCAATAATAAAATTAAAATAAATAAAAATTCTATTTTACACAAAACACATTCAATCATCATCTTAAATAATTCTGTCTGATCACGTTAATCAAATATTAGGATATTAAATTAGGATTTTAATGATCGGGGTGCTACATCTTCGTAACTGCACAATTTGCACGTGTTAATTTGTTAGGATTGCATGCCGAGAAATTCGCCATTATCCATAACTGCTCGCGCTGAGTAACATTATACATTACAGACTTGAAGAAGATTAGGTGGCGTAACTGCCAGCGGAGATCAGGGTGATCTGTTTAGTGGCTTTTTGTGGGATTGAAATCTTTGGAACAGAGGGAGCTCTGTGATGACTAAGTGGCGGAGCTCTCCAGGATGACGCATCTTCGGGACAGAGGGCGGTCTTCGGGAGGATTTGAATGGTGGAAGCTATTGGATGATAGAAGTATTCTTGGGATGAAGAGTGACTTCAGTGTGGGCCGAATTGGCTCCAGAAGGATTTGGGGTGACAGAGTTCCTGACTGCTTAGACATGGTGTTATCCTGTGAGGATCAATTTTTGACCACTACAGATGCCCCTTACTCTTTCACTTGCCGGAGCCTGCGGAAGAGAAGTTGGGAGTATGAAGCTCGTAGGAGAATTTTTATGCCTTCACTTCTCCTTGATGTTTGTGAGCTGGAGTAAATTTGGATCATAAACGCGA
The DNA here is from genome assembly GCA_038442645.1 of Agave tequilana. NCBI lineage: Eukaryota > Viridiplantae > Streptophyta > Magnoliopsida > Asparagales > Asparagaceae > Agave > Agave tequilana. The sequence continues at coordinate 153,146 of JAVJIF010010844.1, forward strand.
ATCTTCTGGATGTATTTAGATATTGCCCAGATGGTTGACAGCTAACATTTAAATTGATTAGAATCCTTGAAACTTGTAACTGACATCTCTTCAAATCCTGACGCCGTGATGACTGAGATCGTGTGGCAGTGGTTGCTGGTATTCTACTGATTCAATTGACCAAGAATCTTAGGATGTGGACCGAATTTTTGGGGATTAAAAATTTGAATTGGAGACTGTTTGGCTTCTCCCCCTCTATTTATAAATAGGCTGAATCCTTTGAGTAGAAGTAAGCTATGTCATTTCCTATGAAAAACCTTTGTACTCCTCCATTGTTGCTTTATTGGGTCGCCATGTATCATTTTCTCCTCTTTATCAGATGAAGAAAGGAAAGGAAAAGGAAGAAGATGGTGGTTTTCAGGAGACTCGTTGACATAATATGTCAGTTGTTGTGATAAGCCTGTCACAACACGTCAGTCATTGTAACATGGCCTCACTATCAGGGGAGATATGGAGGGCTCCTGATCCAACTTGGTTTATTCGTCTAACCTTCAGCTTGCCCAGTCCAGTTCCGATCCTAAGGCTTGAAGTCTGTCTTTCCTGAAAGTGTGTATGAGGTAAGAGTTGGGGCTATCCTGGGCGATTATAGAGGTGAATGCGACTCTGCGACCATCTTGATTGTCTTGGAGTCTTCATTCTGATCGAACATCGCTGCCTCACGCTTGGAGTCTCCTCCCTTGCAATGAGCAACAAGACGGGAGTATATGGGGTATTTTCATCAGGGTGTCACTAATGAAGCACTCTTTCAAGAGCTATGACCTCTTTCTCAGAAGAAAGGGTCAGTGGTATGATATCATCACTGGCTTGTGTGTCTTAAAGGTTCCATCCAGGTTGGACATCGCTGCCTCACAGGTCTTGCTGGAGTCCATCTAGAGGTTAGAGCATTGTAGTGGCTTCGGAAGGCATTTTGGGAGTCCATCTCGCTCTTTTTGTGAACATGAGGTGGCCGATGATATCAGTCTGACTTCCCTGGAGGCGTATTCCAGATGGAGAGGAGAAGATTCTTTATCAGAGGATCTCTTACTTTTGTGAAGGAACCTCCCGGAGCTTTTTCAGGGAGCTTCTGGGCAATGATGTAAGCAATGAGATCGTGCCTTCTGACAGATGTTCTCCGGGGATATGCTCTCGGAGTTTGGAGGTGAGACTGAACGTAGTGGCAGGATAGAAGAATCAGATTGGGATCAATGGTATTTCTTTTCAAAAAAAGTGTAAACACGAAACTATGATGGAGTTGTGAATTACTCTTATTAGATTAATCACATATTTGTATTTGAAGGAACGTATTTGGAATAGAATGACTATAAATACCTTTGAATGAAAATGATTGTTTAAATCTTGCCTGTTTTGCTTTAGCATTGGCTTTTTGGAATTGATATGATCACGCCTTTTTAGATTGCTGATCTCTATCATCGGTGTGTTTGATTGACAGAGGAATGATTTGATAAGCTTGTAATATTGTTTCTGAGTGGGAGTAGGAATCTTATCAGCAGTACCTAAAAGCTTTTAGTCTCCGATTGGGGAAAATCCAGCAGTGGAGTGAGAAATTTGGTAGGACTCTGAGTGAGATAAATCCCACAGCATAGTAGGGACTCCGAGTGGGGGAAATCTTATAGTGGAGCTGGGCCTCCGAATAGGAAAAATTCTAGTAGTGGAGTTGGGTTCGTGGGCTAATATTTGTGTTTCACGCTCGGTAGAGGAAAACTACCCTGGGTACAAACATCCGTTGGCCCATAATGGAGGGTGATGCGCATACATGCATGTAATAAAATAGATTACACTAAATATTAGATGTTAGCTAATGAAACGCATAAATTAAATAGATTGGGTTGACAAAACTATGTACATTTAGCTTCTATTAACACGAAACTAGTATGTCGAGGGGATAATCCTAACAAGAAAACTCCCATATATTTATACCATATGTCTCTAGTAGTTATAGGCTAAACATACACAAGCATGTTATCCCAGGATGAGTAATACATGCAATATTCACAAAAATGGTGTCCGAGCAATACCTAGGTGACTGCATCTCTCTGGTATGTTTGATTTATCCAGCATCTAATTACACAAAATACGTCGAGAGAATAATCCAAATAAGAAAACCCTCATGTATATATCATATGTTATAAACTCTCCGGAATGCTTACCTGTAAATTAGAAAAAGGGCTGAAGTGGGGGTGTCACCTATCAACAGATCGGATGTGTCAACTCTGAGTAGGAGAAAATGCCATTAGTGAAGTGGCGATCTGGACCTCCGAGTTGGAAAAATCCCAGCAGCAGATTTGGGCCTCCTGTGGGTAAAATGCCAGCAGTGGAGTCGGGTTCACAGTTGCTTCCGAGTGAAGAGAAATCTCATTAGCGGAGCTGTGACCTTGATAGAAACCTGAAGCAAGGATACAACCCGTCGACAGATTAGATGCGTCTAATACAAGTGGGAAAAATTCCTGAATGGAGTAGCGATCCAGCTTGGACCCGGCAAAGGAAACTATTGGCCCAAAGATTACAATTACCGGTTTGTGTTTTGATGATAACAAAGCACGTGTAGTTATTTAGTACTAATTAAATTCAAGTTTTTTAAGTATGTTTCAGGTTCAAAAAGATATAATAAGTTTCTTACTCTAAAGGAGGTATTAATTGCTCAAGGGTACTCAAATACGAGATTGAAACTCAAAGTATTTAATGTCGCTATCAGAGGAGCCTGCATGAAGATTTTTGTGGTCGCTTAAAATCTTATAAGAACTTAGTTTGTTAAATAGTAGAATAGATTTGATGCTCAAAGATACACACACACACAAAAATATATGTTTTTGAAAGAATAATTTATTGTATTGGTGTTTTGACTTGTTTGATCTTGATATATGTTTCACATTTTTCTCAAAAATTATAGCTTAGATTAGAACTTGTATCTCCTCGTCCGTACATGTTTTCCCTTTCAAAACCCATACAATATTATTTACAAAATTCCCTTTGTTTTCAAAATTGACCTTAGTATTATTTTTTGCCTAGGTTGGTCGACTGTGCAGTCGATCGTGCCTATTACAGTCAGAATGGACGACCAAACGGTCGACTGAACCTCTGGCAGAGGGGTGTGCATGTTAGTGAACATTCACGGTTGACGGACCAGTCTACTGCTCTCCCTTGCGGTCGACTGATAGGATGACCGACTGTAATGGTTTTAACCTCAGCTAAAACCGGTCGACCAAGCGGTCAACCGAGCGCCAAAGGTTAGATTTTTTTTAAAAAGGTCGGGCGACCGACCGGTCGACCGACGACTGTCAGAAAGACAGAACGGTTAGATTTCAAATTCTGTATTTAAACATGTTTTTAAAACGTAGTGATTTGAATTCTGAGGGTCAAATTTTTTCCTCAATGACCTGATAAATAATTCTAAATATGTTTTTCTAAAGCCTATATAAAGGGTCATTGGAATTGAATTTATAACAACAACAAATTCTATTGAAAATCAAAATTTTGCTTTTAACGTGAAAAAGTTTTCCAAGTTTTCTTTTGTGCTTTCAATTTCAAAGTATTAATTGTGTTTTCTGCTCTTAAAATCACTCTATTCTGATTTTCACTCTCACATACAATCTTGAGTTTCAATTTACTTTTTACTCTACAGAGATTTGTAAGAGTGTTGTAAGAGAGTGTTTGTGATCTCTTGGTCACTAAAAGCTTGTAATCTCAATTGGCTTTGTGTTATCTCTGATATAGAGGATTGAGTTGGGGAGTTGTGTACTCCAAGTGTTGTAATTCCTTATTGTAAGGTCCCTTTGTGGAAGATCCATTAGTGGATAGTGAAATCCTTCACAGTGGTGAAGGCGAAGACGTAGAGCAGTGGCTCGAACCTTGAACAATTCTTTCTTATTTGCGATTACCTTATTGTCTCTATTTCATTTACTTGTTTATTATTTATTCATTTGTGTCAATCAATACTCATTTCAACAAGATAACAATTAACACCTCAACTCTTATTTAGAGGAATCACGATGAAAAGTTCAGAGCACTTCATAGGGAATCCGGCTTCAATTCTTGTTATGAGGGATCGGTTTGCATCATATATTATAAATTGTTTAGAAGTTGCATTTGATTAGCTTTACACCTATTCACCCCCCTCTAGGTGTATTTTCAATTGATATTAGAGCTCTGATCTTTAGGGTTTGGCTTAACCACTTTAGAGAGATCCTATTTGCTAATCACTTCATTAACATCTTCATTCTCATCCACTATAGTAAAAATGGCCGAAGGTATTAAGATCCCTACTAAGTTTGATGGCCTTATCTCCATACGAAAGGTTAAGATGACCATATTTTTGCAATCCCTAGAAAGCTGAGTTGCAAAGGCAGTGGCTAAACTCTTAGTGTACCAGTTGGTGATGAGAACCAGTGGTCTAACATTGTCACCAAGAATTTGATGCCAATGCAAAGCACACTATGCATTGCTTCAAGACTTGAACGATGACGATATAGTTAGGGTCATTCATTGCAAATTCTCCTATGAGATTTGGTCACACTTAGTGGTCACTCACGCATTATTTTATAATAAAACTTTTCTATTTGATGTATTTTCATGTCTAGTGGCATATGGGATAATTAAGAAAAAAAGAGAGATTGACATATTTATCAATTAAATTCAAAAATTCAAAAAAAGGATCGATTCAAATTCAAATTTATAGAAGTCATCTTATCTTTAGACTGGATATATCAGATAAGATAATGTCATCAAAATTTAAAGAAAAAATGAATTTTTTGAAGACTCTAAAGAGATAGATCGTCAAATTTAGTGTTGATATTCAAAATCCAAGAAGAAAAAGGATAGAGGATGAATCAACGGACGATCGGCTCACAAATCCTTGCCCTACGGCCAGGATACGTCTGGTTTGGGAGTCACCGACTAAGGTTTTACATTGGCAAAAAAAAGCCTAATAAAACTAAGGGACATTACCGCCAAAAAATATGTTAATAAGGCATAAGAATTGAAGTTTAAGATTTTTAGTCAATATCCATGGTCACGAGGTGCATATGATTTAGGATAAAATAATAAACTAGATGAGAAATACATTGTGACTCATAATCTTGATTGATACAAGTTTTTGAACAGAGACAAAGTTTAGAAATGAATAATTTGGTATTCTTGTAACTTATAAATTGCTTAATTCTTGCAAAAATACTTCAAATATTTTTTTCTTTCAAAAATACTAACACTTTGTTTCTTTTTCTTTATCGATTTTGTGGGCATAATCTACTGAAAATCCTCATGAGATAAAACTCGTCTTCTAAGGATAACTTAAAGGTTTACATTTGTTTGTTGCATGTGCTAAGTGCAATCATGATACTTATGAAAGTGAGTTAGACTAGGTTATATTTATTTTGCTTTTTATTTGTTTTGCTCGATCACGAGTAAAGATAAGAGTGGGGGTGTGATCATACATACATTGCATATTTAATATCACGTGTCACAATTTTGTATTTATTTTACAGAAAAATTTTGTTATTTAATGTATTTTCATGCCTCGTGGTGTGCAAAATAATTAAGGAAGAAAAGAGAATTGATAGATTTATCCAATTAAATTCAAAAATACAAAAGAAAGGAGATCGATTTAAATTCAAGGTTCTAAAAGTCATCTTATCTAAAACATTGATATATCAGATAAGATAATATCATCACATCAAAATTCAAAGAAAAACAGATTTTTTAAAGACCTTATCGCTTTGTTGAAGATAAAGAAATAAATCGTCGAATCTAGAGCAGATATTAAAAATTCAAAAAGATAAAAGGATAGAAGATTAATCAACGGACGACCGGCTCACAGATTCTATCCCTAAAGCCAGGATACTATCACGAAAACACGACAAAAGTCGCATTTTCGCGACATTTTGTTTGAATCTGGGGGAGCGCCAGCTCCCCCTATCTTCATACGACTCTCCTCACCTATTTCTCCTATAAATACCTGCATACCCTGAAGGCAGAAGCGCACCACTCTGCAAAGAGATATTCTAGGCTAGTTTCTACTTTAGTTTAGTTTTAGTTTTTCTTTCTTTCCAAATCTGATTTTATGCTTTCTTTATAGCTTAGTTAGAGAGAGATGAATGAGAGAAGGAGAGGAAGAGTTATATGTAGAGTGACACTGAATGTAATCCTCTTCAGAAAGAGTTATATTAAAGTGACGACCAATATAATTTTTGACCTTCTTCATCATGTTCGATTTAACCGAACCGACTCTGCTTTTATGGATTCTTTCTACTACATCGCTTTACTTTACTCTAAGGTAAGGCTTCACTACAATTCAACAACAGAGGTAGGTACTTTGTGTTTTTTGATTTTTTTTTCCATTTCATTAGTTTAGAATCACACTTTCAAAACCAGTATTTCTTTATTTTTTTTCGTCTTTTCATTTCTTCTTCGTTAACTTCATCTTCTCTCTTTTTTTTTATTAACAAAATCATCTTCTTCTTTCCTTGGATTTTCCTTTAACTTAACTTAGCTTTTACTATTTTTTTTATTTTCTTTCAAACCTGAGAAGAGAACTTTTAACATGTTTTTGTAAACTAAAAGAAGGAACTTATTAAAAGCTTTCATCGATGTCCCTCCTTGTGGATCACGACCCGTTAGCCGTAAGCTACACGGTAGTATTGAGGACCTTGCACTGTTCCTGAACTTCTATTTTTTTTTGTACAGGTTGAGCTCGATCAATCGAGAGCGCTTGTCTCTTGAAGGCAGGTTGCCCTTGGATCCTGACCTTAGGTACTAGTGGAGGCTTCGTATGGAGGTTTTGACTTTCTTCCGTTGTCACCACGTTCAGTGATATGGTTGAAAGAAGTCTTCATTGCCTCATCAGATTGATGTAGGATTGAGCTCGTACAAGACCTCGCTCATCCGAGTGATATTGTACTTTAGGAGATTCTTATACAGGGTGTGGGAGACTTATAGTCCACTGATAAACTCGAGTGAAGAGACGTCCTCACCACAATCAGAGATCTTAGTGAGTTGGCTTTGGAAGAAGCTGATGTATGATTTGAGGCTGTCGTTCTACCTCCATCTTGACAGAAAAGAGGTGATGGTTGTACCTCTTGGCCTCCCAACGAAAGGTGTACTTAGTGAGAAACACTTTAGTTACCTCCTCGAAGTAATGGATGGAGCGGGACGGCAGAGAATAGAACCAATCTGAGGCCACTTATTTTTAGGTTGGAAAGGAAGTGAGGCACATGATTGTGTTATACGAGTAGATCATCATCTTGTCATAAAAATATCTGATATGCTGGATAGGATCGCTCACTCCAGAATAGTAGTCCAAGGTCGAAATTGAGAACTTCTTCGAAAACTTGCACTTTCGAATAAGTTTGGAGAGTGGGGAGTCAAGAACTTTGGAAACTGAAAGCATTGGGTAGCTTCCGTGATCTATCTTTGGATCAGCTCATCAAGGGCTAGATGGTCAGGAGATCCACCGACTTCAGGCTCACTTTCCAACTGCATCGATGATTGGTTGTTCTGGAGGGTAGCAATTTGAGCCTGAAGTTGATTGTAAAACTGCCTCAATGCCTCTTTCTCATGAATGACATTATCAGGGTCGAGAGCCACTTACCCCAATCGTGATCAGATCGGGCTTGTTGCCCCTTCATTTGCTCTTTCATGTCGTTGAGCATCTGAAGGAGCTGATTTTCATACTAGTGCAGTGGTTGGACACTAGTGGCTGCTTTCTGAGGTAAGGAGGAGCCGATGTCCTTAGTGGTTTGTAGCTGATCGATGGCTGGTGGGGAACCATACCCCCAGTGGTGCTAATGGCTTTGCCTTTGGGCGTGATGTCGCTGAGGATGACAACTTGCTTTCTTGGAGCTATGACATCATGGAAGAGGGTATGAGGAAAGTTTTTAGGAGGAAAATTTAAGTGTATGAACTCAGATCTCAATGAAAGCACCACTTTGTGATGAAGATTTTTCATCATGAGCAATCAGACGGTCGATCCTCACTACAAGTGAGATCAGAGAGTGGTGTGAGCGTGTGTGATAAGATAATGCATAGCACAAAAAAGAGAGACATGGGATTTTTTTACGTGAAACCTTTAATCGGAAAAATCACGTGGAGGAGAAAAATTCACTAAAATTAGCAAGTTACAGGTATTATTGTAATTGGCTTAGCTGGAAGAGAAAAGGATCCAAAAGTCTCTCTCTCATTGGAATTATGCTTCTCATTTATGTGCATGAAGTTGGATTGCACGACGTGATCTTCGTAACTGCACGATCTGTACGTGTTGATTTGTTGGGATTGCATGTCGAGAAATCCACATCTATTTATAACTGCTCGCGCTGAATGACATTACATGTTATGAATGTGGAGAAGATTAGGTGGCATAACTATCAACGGAGATCAGGGATGATCTGTTGCTGTGGTTGTTTTGTGTAGGATTTAAGTCTTTAGAATAGAGGGAGCTCCGGAATGACCAAGTGGTAGAGCTCTTCGGGATGAAGCATCTTTGGGATAGAAGGTAGTCTTTGAGAGGATCTGGAGTGGTAAAATAATCCGAGGTGAAAGTGTCTTTGAGTCGAAGAGTGACTTCAATATGCGCGGAACTGACTTCGAGAGGATATGGAGTGACGAAGTCTCCTGACTAATCGGACATGTGGTATCATCATTGACGGTCAATTTTTGACCACTTCATAGAGCATCCATCATTTATTACCTTTGTGAAAAGTTTGCAACCTTTGTTTAATATGATTGTGCGTCATGCTATTAGAAATAATTGTCTTGCTATATCAAGAAGAAAAAAAATTCATAGTTTTGAAATATTTGAATTGTCGTATAAGTTTTACTATGGATTTATGGACTTCTAACCAAAAACATGGATATTTGATTCTTACTGCACGTTATATTGATGATGGATTTATTTTAAATAAGAAGATTATGAATTTCTGAAAAGTTTCTTATCCTCATACAAGTTATGCGCTCAACCATGTACTTGAAAATTGCCTTACTCAATAAGATTTGGATGATAAATTGTGTGCATTCATTACTGACAATTGTATCACAAATGATGTTTTGATAAGACATTTCAAATGAGATTTTAGTAAGAAGTAGTTGTTTAATGGAGAACAAATACATATAAGATATTATGCGTACATTTTAAATATTATAGTGTAAGATGGAATTAAAGTGATGGATGAGTCTATTAAGCACGTTAGGAATCTCATTACGTAGGACGCAAGTTTTTAATGGATTGGCACAATTTTTTAGGTTGCCTACTAAGAAAAGTTTAATTTTGATTGTGCCCACAAAATGAAATTCCACTTGCGCAATACTTTATAATTAAGAATGCGTTTGTTAAATATGCAAAAGAGCATTATAATGGACTTAATGCTCCTGCTCTTGATGATTGGAGAAAAGTCGAATTGATAACAAATTTTTTGAAAACTTTTATTGATACAACTGAAGTGTTTTCTGGTACAAACATCCTACATTCAATTTGTATTATAGCAAATTTGGACCATTCGAGTTTGTTAGAAGAGGAAGTTGCCAAATGGAGATGAAATGATTAAGATACTGTATTTGAATGAAAAGGAAATATAATAAATATTAGAATAATGCAACAATTTTTTGCCAATTGCATCTATTTTGGATCATCAATTAAAATTGGCTTATATTGAGTATACTTACTGAAAAGCATTGGTAATGAGGTGAACACAAAAGATATTAAAGAACTTCGAGATTTTCTTTTACGTTTAATATTTGAGGGCAGCCCATAGAAAAGAGAGGTGGTTGATGTATCAAGCTTGGGAGCAAGTGAAAAATCAAAGGCTTACGTTAGCTTCGATAAGAGAAAAACTGATTTAGAGTTTGCAGAGTTCTAGTCTCAAAATGTCATGAAAATAACACGAGAGAATGAGGTTGATAGAAGAGAACTTATTTTCTCCAATGTCAGAGACAAAATTTAATATTTTAGGGTGGTGGGGAAGACAATGGAACACACTATCTTATATTTTTAAAACTGGCTCGAGATAGTTTTGCAATCCCAGTGTCTAATGTTTCATTCGAGTCAGCTTTCAATATGGGTAGAGTCGTGAACTAATATTGCAGCCGATTGAGCCCACATAACATTGAGGCATTGGTTTGCACGTAAGATTGGCTCTGTCATGAGTACTATATAGATAAATACTTATTATATATAGTAATTTCATATATAATGCTCCGTGTTTCAGTAATGCTAAGTCACCAACTATTGTGTTGTGCAGATGAAAAAAACGAAGGTTCTTCATCGTCCAATTCATACCTTTTGGATGAGGGTTGGTATATGAATGGTTATCTAAATGAATTTCAAAAAAAAAAAAAAAATAGTAATGTAATTCTTATTCCTTGTCATTCTTTTTATCTAATTAGAAATTATCTTTATTACTATTGAATACCTTGCAAATGATTCTCTGAAAAGCATCATGCTTTCTTGATAGCTTTCACTTTTCTTTTAAATTTTCATGTGGAACATCAATATCATCAAATTATGTATAGGGAACATTAATAATGCCATTGGTTGCAAATACCCTTCTTTTTACTTGCTTTATGATATATTTGTAGAATTTAATATATTGCCAACTAAGTATCATGTGAATCCGTAGAAAATGAAAAAAATTTCTAATTAGATAAAGTTGTGTTTGGATTATCTCGAAATTAAAACTTCTATTAACTGACAGAAACTTCTATTAGATTTTCAATTTGAAGCATGCCCAGTTCTCTAACGACTACAAGTCTCTTTATATGTATACAAGTTTTTGGCAACAAACTGATAACTAGTGACTCTTTCTATATACGACTTTAATCATCAACCCTTTATCTGCTTCCCTCCTCTCCTCTTATTTGTAAATACTGTTCTTACTTCTCTGGTGGACTTGATGGATCATGGAAAACATTGCTTCCTCCATCTAAAGATGAGATGATTGCAACATCTGAAAGATCATGCTGGACAAAACAATTTGATTTAATGTGCCTCACAGCCGAATTCTGTATTACTAGTGCATGTACATATGCTCTAGATTTTCTATCAAACTTCACAAGATGTAACATGCTATCAAATGGAGGTAGTTTTTCCACTACTTCAAGTGTATTAGTTATTGATCATGAATGCGATCTTTGATGTTGATCATCTTGTTTGTTCTTAGAGTACGACCTTGGGATCAAAATAATTTGAGTTCAATTCCGTTCCGTGTTTTTCTCTGTGCTGAAGTGGCATTTCAAAATGTTGACCAACGGGTTAAGCAGTCACATCCAATCTGGAATATATTGAAGGACTTGGGGCACCATCCCAAAAGATTAGCCTTTCAAGTAGAGTTGCTCAAATCCTTATATACCCAAGACCATCCCCACGTCTAGCCGATGTGGGACTATTTGTTCGACCCAAATCCCAACATATATGCTGGTTTTTTCCCCTCGGTTACACTAAGCCGTCCTGCTGGACTTAGGAAACTAATGCATTTTTCTTCTTGGGTGAATTGTATAAAGTATTCACTCAGTAATTGGTTTATAGTTTTAGAAACGGTGCAATATCCTTTGAGTTGGTTGTTATTATTTGGCAAGCAACATTTCTTGGTTGATAACCTTTACTTGATGAATCTGTTGTATGATAAGTGTTTGGTCGGAAAAGTTTGGTCGATATAAAGTTTCTTTGAGTGGCTGAAAAGTTACAGCAGAACGACTCCGATTAGAAAAGAGGAAAGAATATATGAATCTCCCCTTTGTTTAAGCTGAGTTTTTCGTGTGGCGATGAAGAGTGATTCTTATTTTCCGTTGACCGATGTCAAACTTCTCTTCAGGACGCTCTCAAAAATCAATTAGGTGGGAGCTCCGTTTTTAACACATTAAGTGTTTAGAGCCCACTAATTACTCCTTCTCTCTCTCTCTCTCTCTCTCTCTCTCTCTCTCTCTCTCTCTCTCTCGCCCCCCCTCCCCCTCCCCCTCCCCCTCCCCCTCCCCAGAAAGCAAGAAGAAAATAAGAAGTATTTAGTTTGAGAATTCTCAGCTCTCCAATATCCAAAGTTTCCTCCCCTTATTCTTTTCTGGCCCTCCCTTTTAGCACCTCCAGCTATTTTTAGGGAGTCATAGGGGTAATATTGTCCCCTAAAATTCCTCCATTATGGGGATGAACTCTCTATTACGTGGGGAGCGAATTGACCCAGTAATGTAGATCAGTTATAATAGAATGCGGGTCTCGTGCTGAACGCGAAGTTACTCAGACCCGCATGGGACACGTGGCGCAGAGTTGCTCAGACCCGCTGGGGCGCGGAGTTACTCAGACCCGCTGGGGCGCGGAGTTGCCCAGACCCGCGTCTGAAGTCTTTATTTTTCTTTTCGACACGAAGTCCGCGTTTTAGTTGAAACGCGACCTTCGCGCTGAGTGAGGCTCGCGTCTGATGGCTTGTCCTTAGTGATTTTTAGACAACCTATAAAACCTCCTTCAAAGTTTTCGACACTCCACGGTTGACTGAGATTGATTTCGAAATACTTTGAACTTCAGTTGATTTTGGGCTCTCATGATTGGACTGACAATCTTTTGAGATGCCCTGAGCTTGATCCTGTCTGGATTCTGATCATCGTGAGTGTATTGTTGAACTGCTTGAAGCCTCCAGGGAAGATCATCACAAGTGTCTTAGAAACTCAGTCTAGCACTTGTTATGAGCTCTGATTTGTTTATCGGTGTACTATTGAACCGGTAAAGTTATCGATTACTTTTGTCAATATACTGTTGAACTGATTGCAAAAGCAGAGACATACTCCTTATATGTGAGAGAACACAACTCTCATAGACATGACCGCCATGTTGATCAAGTGCAGATGCATACTTTGAGATGCGACTCTCAATCGTTGTAGAGATGCGACTCTTAATTAGCATTGAGACGCGGTTCTCAATTCCTGTAGAGGGGCGACTCTTAATTGATTGTAAAGACGCGACTTTAAACGCGAAGGCCCCATTGGATGCTTCCAGGCACGAACGCGGGTGCCGCGTTGGATGCGTGTCCGACTCAGATTGAGCTCGAGATACGCGTCGTGTATCTCGGCCACTAAAGAGCCAATAAAAGACCCGGGTCTTTCAACAGTCAATTCACTTTGATTGTTCATCATCTTCGATCAGACCCGCGTCAAAACTCTTAAGCTTTCTCAAAACCCATAAAGTTTTGAGCTTTTTTCAATCTTCTTCAAAGATTTCACCGTCAAGATGGCTCCAAAACCCAAGCAAACCGTTGCTTCTTCGAGTACCGCCACTGCGCCGACCACTGTTGGTGGTTCTTCTTCTAAGGAAGCCATCATTTCTGGTGAGCAGAATGGTTTTCGCCATCAAGAACATGAAGAGACACTGTTTCTTAACTTTTTTTTTGAAGTTTCAAAACTTCTATAGAAGTTGAACAGTCAACGCGGATCTCGCAGGTCCATGTTTGATTTATGAACGTGGTTCTCGCGTTGATAAGCTGAATGCAGGTCTGGCTTGGGGACCCAAATGTTGATGAGAGTTTTCAGGCGCAGATGTCCCTTAAACTCGAATATTGTATTAGACACGTGTCTTACTCAGATTGGATTTTGAGATTCGTGCCGCGAATTAAGGTCATTAAGGGCTTTTAAGAAGGGCTCTGAGGTTCAAGCCACAAATAAAGGCCATTGGGGAGCCTATAAAGGCTTAGGGGTCTTAACAGTCATTCAATTTGACTGTCTTCTGCCTCAGGCGCGTGTCTGAAGAACTTTCAAAGTTCTGGAGTTTTCAAAAGAACCCAAAGTTTTAATGCTTTTCGTAATCTTCTTCAAAGATCATCACTGTCGAATGACTCCAAAGTCAAGAAACATCACTTCTTCTGGCGTCATTGTTGCCGCAACCCTGATGGATGGCACTCCCCTTCAAAAGGTCCTTTCTTCAGGTAGGGAATGGCTTTCGCCATTGTTAAACACAAAGAGACACAGTCTCCTAACTTCCTTTTGAAGCTTTCGCCATTGTTGCACACAACAAGACATTGTCTTTTTGAAGTTTTTGGTATTGCTGAGCATGAGAGATACTGTCTCTTAACTTTTTTCGGAGTTTTCAAAACTTTCTTTAAAGTTGAACAGTCGGTGCAAATTCACAAGTTCCTGTGCGACTCACACGTTGATAAGTAGAAGGCGGATTTGGTGATGTTTAATTTTTTTATCTTGTTGATGCGATTTTGCGTCCTAGCAAGTTTCACGTTTTGAGATCTTAAACGCGAGCCTCAGTTTCATGTTTTGAGAACTTAAACACGGGTCTCGTTCATCATAAGATTCGCGTCTGAGTCTTAAGATGTAGACAATTTTTTAAGTCTGAAGTTCAGACGCGGGCTTCATGTGAGCCTCGCGTTTCAATCATTGGACGCGGGTCCCATGTGTTGAGCCCTGCACTTGAGTTCCAATATCTCTACTTGTTCCTATCTTTGCGAAATTAACTCCAGGTTTTCTCTTTTCGCAGGCCCAAGCTATATTGACAATGCTAACTCCACTGTCCTCTTCAACCTGTGGAAGATAATTACTACATTTAACGAAGTAAAAAAGAAACGGCAAGTTCATTCGCTGGCAACCACTCAGCAAGTCAGAGCTTCTCTTCAGATATGGTATCGAAGAGGGCAAGGAGGAACTGTACAATAGAGACTATAAGTTACTTTGTCAGATCTGGACCTCCCTAAAGTATTTTTTTGGTTTGCACGCGGATAATGTTGGACACGATGCACCAGTATGGTCTTAGATCCCTCCTTCACCAATCTTGTTTAAGGAAGCGGCCGCAACGAGCATGATGCATTTAAAGGTCACGGGAAAGGGAACATTACCGGTGTGGTCTCGAATCCTCCCTTCCCCAATCTTATTCAAAGAAGTGACAGCAACGGAGAATTCATGCTTATTGGATGACTTTCTGGTGACAAAATCTTTCATTAACCGAAGGATTACGGATTTGGGTGGAAGACTTTCACGCCAGTTGGTCGGATGAATCAGAATGTTCTACTGCATTTCAATCTCAAGGAACACCATTGTTCTTAAGAGGAGAGGAAATAGACCTACTGTTCTTGGCTACAATTGAAAAAGCGCGCTAAAGGGTTATTCAACATCTCAAGGAGCAAATACAATCTCTCGCTGAGTAAAAGTGACTTTTTATATTTACTTTGTAACACTCTATCTTATTAAATAAGAGAGTGTTTGTATCACTTTTTAATTTTGATATAAATAAAAGTGATAATTTTGCCTGCGTCTTATCTTAACTCTCTGTTTTTTTTGTTATGAAAGTCAGACAAATGAAAAGCGATTGCTGTTGATTGCTAGAGGTGACAATTAATATAGCAACTCAAAGTTTAAAAATTCCATCGAGGAATTTGAAAAGGTTATTGTTAGAGGTGTGATGTTAACTTGACAGAAGTTGAATTCGTGATTTAAACAAATTTTGTGGACTTTTTATCCTATTGATGAGAATAACAAGTAGAGTTAAATCCACTGAAAATTTACGAAAATTTTTACCGTTAGAGGTGTAATGTTAATATGACGGGTTAGGATTTACAATGGGAAGCAAATTGAATTATCAGAGGTGTAATATTAACTTGATAAGGAGGTGAATGCTAAAGGTATGATATTAACTTAACATTTAAGAGATCTCGTTTTCATTGAGAAAACTGAGAAAATCACTGTCATATGTTTAGTGTTAACTTGACAGTGAGATAAATGTTAGAGGTATGATATTAACTTAGCATTTGACATCTCGGCTTCGGTGAGAAGCACGAGGGAAGATCATTGTCATAGGTGTAGTATTTAACTTAACAATGAAATATATGCTAAAGGTGTGATATTTAAACTTAATATCAAATTTCTCATTCTCCGTATGAAAATTGAGAGAATCACTGTCATAGTATAAAATTAACTTGATAAGGATTCATATTGCGATATGAGCAATTTTGGTCAGAGGGGTAGTATTAACTTGACCGAGAAATTTGCGATTTGAGCAATTTTGTGGACTCATTATTCTATTGAAGAGAATTGACAAGTGAAATTTTGATCAGAGGTGTAGTTTTTTAACTTAACCGAAAGTTTTGTGATTTGAGAAATTTTATGGACTCGTCATTCTATTGAGGAGAATTGACAAGTAAAATTTTGGTCAGAGGTGTAGTTTTTAACTTAACCGAGAGTTTTGCGATTTGAGCAATTTTGTAGACTCGTCATTCTATTGAAGAGCAAGTAAAATTTTGATCAGAGGTGTAGTTTTTACTTAACCGAGAGTTTTACGATTTGAGCAATTTGTGAACTCATCATTCTATTGAAGAGAATTGATTATCCGTTGGGAAAATTGAAAGAGTTACTGTTAGAGGTATAATGTTAACTTAATAATAGGTATGCCAGGGTATAATGTTAACTTGACATGTTTGATCTGTGATTATTTTATAGGGAAAATAATTGCAATTTTTTGTAGTCCTACCATTCCATGGATGAAAATTTGTAAGAGATTTTGGAGGGGAAGGTAGGATCAGGTCCCTTAAGATTTTTAGTAAACCCTTAGCTATTAACGGATTTGGTATGCCTTTACCAACTACCGTTTAAGTTGGCCAGTATGCTATTCCCCTGAGCATGATGAGTTATCGAGATTTTTCTGTTAGGCTTAACGCCAACAGTTTCGTCTATTCTTTAGCCGTCGGAGGAGTTAGATGTGCATAGATATCCTAGAGAAGAGTGACAGACTAAAACTTGGCATTTTGCCTTTGTCCTTTCTTCAATGTTTACATCATGCATCATATTCGGTTGGCTTGGCATCGATTGACTGCGAAGTGATCCGTTGAAGGAAGAAGCTCTTCTTTGGCGCTCTTCCAAACATCTTCTCAAACCCTAATTCATTTGATTGATCAGGGTAAGGTTTTGATCAGAGGTGTAGTGTTAACCTGATCATGAGAAAAATCCTGTTAAGGATAGTACTTCTTTCAAGAATTGTCGTTGATCGGCATTATAAGATATCGCCATTCGAAGTTATAAAGCGGTATGCTCTATTTGAGTAGACTGACTCTACTACAAATGGTCCTTCCCATTTGGGTTGGAATTTTTCTTTCGTCTTGTGTGTCATAACCATGGGACTTCTGACAGCTAGACAAGGTCGCCTTTCTTGAAAATTTGTTCCCTGACTTTTTTTATTGAAAGATCTGAAAATTCAGGCTTGATAGAGCTCGATTTGTTGTTTGGCTTGCAAATGTTTGTCGTCTAAAGCTTTCAACTCCTAGAGACGCAGTCGATGCTTCTCTCTCGTCTGCCATCCTGGTAGTTAAGGCAACTCACAGAGATGAGATCTGATCTCCAGTGGGAGTATAGCTTCACATCCGTACACCAAAAAAAGCAGCATGACCTTTGTCGGGTTCTCACCGTTGTGCGATAAGCCCATAGGCATTCGCCTAATTTATTATCCCAGTCACATTGGCTTTTGAGATGAACTTCTTAGAAGCTTTTCAATAGTCTTGTTAAAATTTTCTGCAAGGCCATTAGCAGCTGGATAGTATGTCGTTGATGACACACTTTGGATTCTGAATTCGTTACAGAAACTCTGATGCTTGGCTGACGAATTGGGGTCCATTATCGTAGATGATTTTTTGGGGTACAGCAAAGCGGTAGAGCTTGTGATACTTGATGAACTTGATCACGTTTGGTGTCTTTACTTCCTTCATGGGAACAATTCCGTCCATTTAGAGAATAATCCGTTATACTCAAGATGAAGCGATGTCCTTTGGATGTTGGAGGACTGATGGGTTCAATAACATCCATTCCCCACATCTCGAATGGCCTTGAGGAGGACGTTGGATGAAGATGTCCCGGTGCTTGATGGACAAAGTCACCGTGGCTCTGACAGGCATGGCATTAGTTAGCATAGGCGATGGCGTCAGGAATCATCTTCGCCAGTAAAGGTCAAGTCTTCTAAGCCGTCTCCGAGCATAAGTTCGAGTTGGTGAGCTCCACATACACCGTCATGGGCTTCCTTGAGCGCCTCCTATGTCTCCTTATGTGAAAGGCATTGGAGTAGGATTTCATCATACGATCGGCGATACAATGTTCGCATGATCGCATTATAATATAATCGAGGGGCTTTCCTTCTGATGGCAACTGCCTTCTTGGGGTCATCCTGCAATATGTCATACAAGACGAAGTCAATGTAAGGGAATCGCCAATCCCTAGGTCGAGACTTGTCGAAGTTTCAAAATCTCTTTAACTTGAAGGTCTCCTCTTAGAGATCTACTGTCTTCAAAGACGAATTTGCAACAGTACAAGTCACGACTGTAGCCAAGTACTCTCTCCGTGACTCCAGCTGAAAGGGGCAATAAAGCAGTGAGGGACGCTAGTACATCTGTATGCGCATTTTGCTGACGCGGTACATGGTCAATGTAGAAGTTTTCACACTTCTCTACCATGACAATGGTCGCATTGTGATAGGGCACCAAGTCTTCATGTTCGACTTCATATTCCCCGCGAACCTGGTTGACAATGAGTTTTGAATCACCGTATGCTTCGAGATTTTTGACTCCAATCTCTTCAGCAAGTTGCATCCTGATCAAAAGCATTATATTTTGAGACATTGTTGGAACATGGCTCAGTCAACGAGAATGCACGAGGGATCACATAATTATGTGGGGAGATAATTACTAACCCCACACCCATGATGTTATTTCCCTCGGGACTTGTCCTTGACGCTCCGTCGAAGAATAGTTGTCACACTTGTTCTTCTGAGGAGGCGTTGATCAAGTTAACTTCTGCAATCTCGTCTGGGAGATCATCATAAAGTTTTAAAGTTCCTGAAACTGAATGATCGGTCAGAAAATCTGCCACAGCTTGCCCTTTGATCGCCTTCTATGGCATGAATTGCATCTCATATTGTGAGAGCAATATGGCCCATTTCGCTAATCTGCAGTTCAGTGAAGATGGTCTTGTCATGAGCAATCACAAGGGATGACTCTGGAGATGACGTGAACGCATTTCCCCATAAAGTAGTGCCGCATCTTCTAGACAGCGAAGACTAATGCTAAGCATTCCTTCTCAGTTGGATTGTAACGGTGCTATGCCCCAATCATTGTTCTACTTAATAGTAGATTGGTTGTTTGTTCATGATTTTGATCATTGTTTTGAGCTAGTAAAGCTCGCAATGAATGATCCATCGCTCGAACATATAACAGGAAGTTTTTTCTGATACTTGAGCTACCAGAACAGGTGGATGTGTGAGACACTCCTTGATCTCTTCAAATGCTTCTTGGTAAGCATTGTCCCAACGAATGAGACTCCCTTCTTTATTAATTTGGTGAAGGGTTGGCAGCGTCCTGAAAGTTTCGATATAAATCTCCGGATATATGCCATCGTCCCTGTAGATCTCTGAGTTCTTTAAAATTTCTCGGAGGTTGCATTTCTTGGACGGTACGGATCTTCTCTGGATCCAGTTGAATTCCTTTGGATGTAACGACAAATCCAGGAATTTGTCACTGGATACCCCCAAGAAGGATTTAGTCGGGTTCATCTTCAACTAGTGAGCTCGCATGATATCGAACACTCTTTTCAGGTCTGCGAGATGATCGCCTTTGTTGCGGCTTTTCACGGCGATATCATCAACATAGCATTCTACTACGGTTTTGGGTATATGCTTATAGAAGATCGTATTCATGGCGCGTTGATATGTCGTACCAGCGTTCTTCAAGCCAAAAGGCATTACTGTGCAATATACTCCCAAAGCATTCTCAAAGATGTGTACTTTTCATCTTCAGGGTATATCTTTATCTGATTATACACTGAAAAGCCATCCATGAAAGACATCCTCTCAAAATCGCATGTGTTGTCAACATAATTTCTGTGATCGGGAGAGGGAATTGGTCTTTAGAACAGCGGCATTCAGATCACGCTAGTCATGCAATTCAATGATTTTTTCATTTTTTGGGAACGAGAACGATATTGGCCACCCAATCAGATGATGCTCTTTCCTTACGAAACCAGAGTCTATGAGCTTTTTGACTTCTGATTCGATTGCTTCCTCGGGATGAAACCGTCATTGTTATTGTTTGACTGGTTTGGCATCCGGGTTATGTTGAGACGATGCATGCAATCTGAGGATCGATCCTGGGCATGTCCTCATAATTTCAAGCAAAGACATCTATAATACTCTCGTATGAGCTATATTAGGTCTTCTTTCTTGGAAGGTGACAAGCTCTCACTTATGAAGATGGGCTTGGGGTTAGCCTCAGCTTTAAGATTTATCTGAGTCATTTTATCCTCAGTGGGTGGTTCTTGTTGTTCAAAGTGTATATTCCAAAGAGTATTTAGTGTTTAATCCATGGATCGGAATTTGACTGGATTAATTCTTCAGATTTAAAGGTATCTTCTTCGTCATTTTCAAAATGGCTTGTTGATACCATGTTTACTGAGAGACTTTTGAAGATGTCACCGACACTGACATCTGAGTCCCAGGCGACGTTGCTAATGATTTCTGAAAGCTTGTGTCGTTCCGGAAGATTGAGAGAGAGAGAGAGACTTGTGCAGTTTCGAAAGATTTTGAGCTCGAATCCTTCCCACTCAATACCAACATCCAACATTCAAATACAAGATCCACTCTGTTGAAGTTGATCTATATTATTTAAAGTAACTAAATATAAAAATTAAGTGTTTTGAATACTTTTTTGCCCATCCATCAAGCGGCGCAAAATGGACGGTTGAAAGTAAGTTGGTTAGATCTATATATTTAGACATACAAATTCTCGATCCGGCCATTTGATCATGATGTAAACATTTAAAATCCCTATAAACCATTTTTTGTTAGGTTTCAAATGTTTTGCACCGTTAAACTAATCAACTCACTATTTAGGCCGTTCGTTTCCCCCTACTTGATGCATGGGTAAAAGTATTTAAAATACTTAATTTTTGATTTATAAATACTTGAAATAATATAGATCAACTTCAACGGAATGGATCTTTTATTCGGATGATGCATGGTTATTTTGAGTGAGAAGGATTCGGGCTCGAATCCTTCCTGGACTACGCAAGTCTATCTCTCTCTCTCTCTCTCTATATATATATATATATACACACACCACACCACACACACACACACACACACACACACATATATGTATATATACATATATATACCTATATATGTTATTATCACATATATGTACATATACATATATATACATATATATATGTACATATACACATATATGTACATATACATATATATACATATATATATTATACACACATATATGTACATATATATATATACATATATACATATATATACATACATATATATACATATATATATAGACTTGTGTCCTTCCCAAAAGGATTTGAGTTTCGAATCCTTTCCAACTCAAAATACAACCCTCCGACATTCGAATACAAGATCCACTCCATTGAAGTTGGTCCATACTATTTCAAGTATCTATAACCAAAAGTTAAGTGTTTGAATACTTTTTGCCCATCCATCAAGCGGCGCAAAATAGTGAGTTGGTTAAATCTATGCGTTTGGACATACAAATCCCGATCCAGCCATTTGATTATGATCTAAACATTTAAAACCCCTACAAATTAATTTTTGTTAGGTTTCAAATGTTCTACAACCGATAAACTAACCAACTCACTATTTAGACCGTTCGTTTTTTCCCTACTTGATGCATGGCAAAAAGTATTCAAAACACTTGATTTTTGGTTTATAGATACTTGAAATAATGTAGATTAATTTCAATGAATTGGATCTTGTATTTGATTGTCGGATGTCGGTATTTGTGTGAGAAGGATTCGGCCTCAAATTCTTTGAAAGGACACAAGTCTGTGTGTGTGTAGAGAAATATGTAAATCAGGAGCAACTCTTTCCTATGTCACACTTAAAAATCATATCTCCTGAATTTTTTTTTCACGATTCGACCGCACGTTATCATCTTCATGTTCTAAGATGTACACATATAAAAATTCAAATGATTTAGAGTTCATTTACACATTGATCTAATCGTTCCACTTTATTCTACTGTTAAAAAATCGTTAATGTTGAACTCAAAGAAAATTGAGTAAACAAACTCTAAATCAGGTGATTTTTTATATGTTATACATCTTAGAATATGAAGATGATAATGTGCGGTCGGATCTTGAAAGTTCAATCGAAAACTTGAGTTTTGAGTGCGACATAGGACGAAGTTGCCTCCTGTGTCAGCTGATTCCCATTTTTCTCGTATATATATATGTGTGTGTGTGTGTGTGTGTGTGTGTGTGTGTGTGTGTGTGTATATGTATATATGTGTGTGTATATATATATGTATATATGTATATATATATGTATATATGTATATATATGTAAGTATATATATGTATAATATGTATATATATGAGGAATCTGTACCTCAGCCGCCAGCTGAGAGAGTCTCTCTCAGCTGGCACAACGTGGCTGAATTTCAACCACAATTTTAGATGCTGGTACCATGGTCCCAATTTTTTATGAGGACTGTGATTAAGTCGCAGTATTTTTATGAGAATTGCTGCCATAATCGTAATCTTTTTCTAGGACTGTGACCTTGGTCGCAGTCCTTTTCTGAGGATTGGTACCATAGTCGCAGTCCTAATTACAAGTCGCAGTCCTTTTCTGAGGATTGGTACCTAGTCGCAGTCCTAATTACGCTGAAATATATGATTTTTTAGATTGCGACCATGTCACAGTGACTGCGATCATGTTGCAGTAAGTTGCGACCATATTGAGGTGACAGTTGAGAGAGTCTCTCTCAACTGCGGCTGAGGTACATTTTTCTCTCTCTCTCTCTTATATATACATATATATACATATATATGTATACATATATGTATACATATATGTATTTATATGTATATATATATATATATATATATATTGTATATATATATATTATATTTATATATATAAGGATATAAGGATAGACTTGGGTACATGTGAAAGGATTCGAGACCGAATCTTTTTCACTCAAACTCAATCTCACGACATTTAAAGACAAGATCCACTCCGTTGAAGTTGATCTACATTGTTTAAAGTAATTAAAATAAAAATTCAAGTGTTTTGAAGATATGCTCGAAACGCTTCCGCATGTACCCAAATCTCTTTCTCTCTATATATGTGTGGTGCGCGCGCGTGGGTGTGTAGGGATAGAGAGAGAAAAATAGACCTGTGGATTTGAAAGCGACCTTTGCGTTAAGTGTGAGATTCGCATTTAGGATTGAAACATGACCTTCGCGTTTGGCGTGAGGCTCACATTTGAGGCTTTGTCATCAGTAATTATTTTTACAGCCTACAAATCACGAACCAATTATGCACGAACACAATACAAAGAGACAACGAGTAGCAAACGATTTAACGAGATTCGGCAAACTTGCCTATATTCTCGGGGCAGAAAAAAAAAAAAATCTTATCAACCAATAGAGTTACAAGGATTACAAAGAACACCCGAAAATCTACTAGAAAAACTACGCATTAAGCTGTAAAAATCTCACAAATAAACTAATCATAGAACTCACAATATAATTCACCTCTCAAGGTTACAATCAACGGGGAAATACCCCTCCAGAGAATCCACGAGAAAAATCAAAAGATCTGAAATCGAATCAGAAACAACTTCAAAATTCAAATCGAATCAGCCCAGACTTGTCTGTTGGTCGACCAGACGGTCGACCAATCCAAGTATAGTGGTCGATTGGGCATTGACCGCTACTTTGTGCAGACGTACAAAATAATATTTTGGACAGTTGACCAGGCGATTGACAGCCCCCCTTTGGCCTGTGCTGCTCCCTGTTGGTCGGTCGACCGGGGATCGACACTGACCAACTCCATCTTCCCTTTTTTTTTGTGCACTTCTGTGCATGGCCGGTCGACCGAGTGTCGACCAGGCCTCTGTCATCAACAATGCTTTGTCTTATTCAAGTCTTGGGCACGCCGTTGAACTACAAACTCTGGGTTATCTTCTCCAATGAGTTAAAAAACTCTATCAAGAATATTTTATCTTCTCCCCTCATGTGGAACATATAGTGAACAAAATTCAAATTGCTGGCTTTCTGATCTTGAAATCTCCCAAGCTGTCTCGAAACTAAAAGAATGAGATTGTGTGTATATACATATCCTATATCAGGTCTTGTGCATGAATATCAGTATTTTGTATAGTACTCCATAATGGTGCCAGGATGGAATTGTCAAGTGCCATTGATTATTTTGTATCAGCATGCTCAATTTTCAGGATGGATTCTCTACCACTATACAATTTGCATTACCAATTTGATCCACTATACTTTCAAAGACATCATGGATCAAATATAGAGAAGTGTCAATACCAGAGCCTATGTTCTTCCTCATGTGCTGTTTTTCCAAGCCTCTGTTACTAGTAATGAAATTCCATGTACCAGAAACTAAAGTGAAGTAGGAGCTTCCTAGAAATTCCTGTCTTTTACGTTCTGACCTCTCATCCATTTTGCACATAATGAGTTTGAGGTGCAAGACTTCCAAACCAATTTTATTCCTGCAGATTGTTTATGTCTGTGAATTCTACTGATTGATAAGCCTCCTTCCTCTTTTGTCTTGCATATCTTGTCCAAGCCCAAGCATGCATCTTCTTCCTCCACAAAAAACTGGAAACTGAAACTGGCATCTGAAAGGATTGGATCCAGTACTGTACTATACCCACAAGACAGGTTTTATGAGTTCAACTCTGCCTGAAAAAGAGAGGGAGCTAGAATCCCACCCTTCTATCGTGTTTCTGCACTTGTCGATGAAGTGGTGTAGTCCTGGCTTTGAGATAATTTGCTGACAAAGGAATACCTAAATATTTTATAGGGAGGATATTGTGTATAGACATGTGTCATTCCAGAAACATTTCGAATCATTCATACTCAAGTACAATCCTATGACATCCAATTGCAAGGTTCATTTCGTTAAAGTTGATCTACATTATTTCAAGTAAATTAAAATTAAAAATTATGTATTTTAAATATTTTTTTCCGTTCATTCAGTACACGCAAAATAGACAGCCAAAAATAACATATTGCTTATATCTACATCTTTAGACATACAAATTCTCAATCCGACCATTTATCATGATCTAACACTTAAAAATCCTCACACGCTAATATTTTTAAATTTCAAATATTCTACACCGTTAAACTAACCAACTTACTATTTCAGCAGTCCATTTTACTCCTACTTGATGGGTGGGCAAAAAGTATTCAAAATACATAATTTTTTATTTTAATTACTTAAAATAATGTGGATCAACTTCAACGGAGTGGATTTGCATTTGGACGTGTATGTTGTATTTGAGTTAGAAAGACTTCAATTATATCACACCTTTAAACAAACCAACTCATTATTTCGACCGTCCATTTTGTGCCTACTTAATGATGGGTAAAAGTATTCAAAATACATGATTTTTAGTTTTTAATTACTTGAAATAATGTAAATCAATTTTAACGGAGTGGATCTTACACTCAGATATCGTAGGGTTGTATTTGAGTGGGAAGGATTCGGCCTCGAATCCTTCCAGAATGACACAGTTCTCTCTCTCTCTACACACACATACACACGCATATATATACACATATATACATACATATATACACACACATATATATATGAGAAAAATGGGAATCAGCTGACACAGGAGGCAACTCTGTCCTATGTCGCACTTAAAAATCATATCTTCTGAATTTTTTCACGATCCGACCGCATATTATCATCTTCATGTTCTAAGATGCACACATATAAAAAATCAAATGATTTAGAGTTCGTTTACACATTGATCTAATCGTTCCATTTTATTCTACTGTTAAAAAATCGTTAAAGTTTGAACCTAAAGAAAATGAAGTAAACAAACTTCAAATCAGGTGAATATATATATATATATATATATATCTATATATATATATATATATATCTTAGAATATGAAAATGATAATGTGCGGTCGGATCTTGAAAATTCAATCGAAAACTTGAATTTTGAATGCGACATAAGACGGAGTTGTCTCCTGTGTCAGCTGATTCCATTTTTCTCTCTACACACACATGGGAGAGAGAGAGAGAGATATATATATATACCTCAGCCGCCAGCTAGGAAAGACTCTCTCAGCTGTCACTTCAATATGGTTCTAAACTTACTGCAAACATACTCGCAATCAATTATAACATGATCGTAGTCCTAAAAAATTATATAATTTTAGTGTAATTAGGACTGCAACCATGTAGTAATCCTCAGAAAAAGACTGCAACCATGGCAGCAGTTCTTATAAAAAACACTGCGACTTAATCACAGTGCTCATATAAAACTTCGACCATGGCACCAGCACCCAAAATTGTGGTTGAAATTCAGCCACGTTGCGCAGCTGAGAGAGTCTCTCTCAGCTGGCGGCTGAGGTACAGATTCCTCATATATATATATATATATATATATATATATATATATATATATATATATATATATATATATATATATATATATATATATATATATATGAAGAATCTGTACCTCAGCCGCCAGCTGAGAGAGTTCCTCAGACGTGACCTAATTTATGCCACATATCGTTGACAAAATGTAGGCGCTAAAAAAACCCAAAAATCTCGCCTAAAGAAACGTCAATCAAGTTGACCAAAATACCCTCATTTTTACTTTTAACCTAGCAAAACCCATTCACAACAATTTTTACCAAAAATATTTGTGATTTACAAAGAAATTTCTGTTAATTTATCTGCAGTTATAAATTTCTAATTCATCTACATCGAAATATAAAGGGGAAAAAAAGCAGATTAAAATGATGAGCAAAAAAACAGCAGCCGAAAAAGGTAAAAATCATACGTGAAACTTAAAAACTGGTTGTAATATATAGTTTTTTATTGTTTATTTTCACGTTATTTTTTATTCACATAGGTTCAATAAAGAAACTGAAATGAATAGAAAAATAAATTTGATGTGGGGTAGCCGTATAATTTTTTTGTATTACAAATGTACATGTAAAAAATAATGAAATACAATGGTTAATGAATCTTTTTATAGACATTTTATAAATCTGATATTCTCGTAACTGCCAAATATTTGCAGATTGGTTGGATAAAATTTCATGTAATTTTTTAATGAACTGCGACTATAGTCGGTCTTGATACTAAGAATGCTTTATTCTCAATGTATATTATAAATGCGACCAATGTCGCCGTACACATACATTCAAATATAATCAAAATATATTAGCAGTGTGACGATGGTCGCAGTCATAGTGTAACAAATTTTCAATCTTATATCACGAGTGCGACCCAAACTGCAGACCTTTTAGCAATGCAATCATGGTCGCCGTCTACACAACTTCCAATCTTATATCACGACTGCGATCCTAATCACATTCCTTATTCGCATAGAAATAATAAACAAAACATGCTATTGTTAAGCACTTCGACCGTAGTCACAGTCCTTATTCGCATGTCTATGTAACAATTTTGATCGTTTATAAAATGTAACAAAGTTGCAGTCTTAGCAACAATCAGACTTAATAAAGTAGATTAGCCCTGCGACTGTGAGAACAGTCCGCGTATATCATATTTTATGAAATATATATTATTACTTCGACTTAATTGAAGTAATTAATATTCTATTTATCGTGATACAGCAACGGTCTCAAAAAAAGAGGTGCACTAAAATTTATCTCGATAAATGAAAGATGTGCATCATACGAAATCTAAATATATAGGAAAAATATTCTATAAAAAGCTAATTTGTAGTTCACAACATAAACTTTTGAAAAAAAAGAAACTCTTTGGATTCTCCCGCCATAACTGCTTTAATTAAATATTTATTTTTTTTTATCATTTTTTTGAATACTCAACCGTCACCTATAACACTTATTTATACTATTCACTTCATAGCTTTTTGTAGTGCTTGTACTAATATATTTTAAAGATCTTATATCTAAAAAAATATTTATGCTCTTCTTTTTCAATTTGATTTCAACCTTCCTGAAACAATTTATTCTTGAATCATGTCTTTCCCATCTTTTTTCCTCTGAACACTCAGTTTTTAACTTCAATTATTCTCCCACTGGTCCTCTTTATTCAGGGAATTCTAGTGAATCTGATAGCAGTCTGGACTTTACTCTTTTTGACTATCTCACTATATCAAATAATGTTTTATCGACCCTTCTCTTCATGAGGATGATGAAGTATTCATGGGGCCTAGTGAGGAGGAACTTATTCCTCTGCCATTTTACAAAGATATGCTTGATGAAAGCATGCCCTCTAATATGGAAGGCGCGCTTTCTTTGAGCATATCCTCTGAAGTTCTTCTCAACACGGATCAGAAGAAGAGATTGATATAGACGATCCTTCTGAGAGTTTATCAATGAACTAAAGTACCCTAAAAAAAGAAGAAAGTGAAGAGACAATGAGCTGGTCGACGAGGGAGAAGATAGAAAAGAAATAATGAAGAGAAAGACGAGAAGAATGAAGACGACAAATCTGCTTATGACGGTGTTGACGACGAGAATTAGGATTTTATGCTCTTCTTTTAAGAGCTTTTAATGCTCTCTTTTTGTGAGATCTCTTTCTGACCATATTATGTTATAAATAAAATTTACTTCTATTTGAAAAATGATCTTTCATATTTTTAAAATACAACGCAGTACTCAGATAATAATTACTCTCAAGTAAAAAACTACGATAATAGTCGTAGTCCATAATTAACTATATTGATACATGAAACTGTGACCATGGTCGCAGTCCTGACAAAATAGTTTGATCGATGTACATTCAATCAACTTAAAAATTATGATCATGTTCGCAGTCCAAAGTTAACTATATAAACAGATGATACTGCGATCATGATCGCAATCCTCTCAAATCTGAATATTTCACTGTGTATCAAAAATTAAAAATTGTGACTACGGTCGCAGGTGTAACACAAATACAAAGTTATTCTCATGCGTAAAAAGGACAACAGCCACAGTAAAGATAAAATTATAAATAAACTGCGACTATAGTTGCAGTTCTTATTCACCGTTTTTATATTTAACCTAGGAAAAAACTCATCCTCAATATGCTATTGTTAAACACTGCGATCATAGTCGCAGTCTTATTCGCATGCCACATGTAAAAAAATTTGATCGTTTATACGGGCATGTGAATAAGTAAAGTGCGACTATGGTCGCAGTCAGTAAAATTCTTACAAATCATATCATAAATTTCTGCAAAAGAATTTATTTGTATATCAATTAAGTATAATAAATAACATATTTATGAGTTTCACATCATACAATCCTATATATAATTATAGACTGCGACTAAGGACGCTTTTAAAATAATTAAGAAATTATTTTATTGACCACTACAAACTTAGTCGCATTCCTGAAAATCATAATATCTGCGTATTAAAAAAATTAATAAAGAAGTATTCAAATTTGTTTCGTTATTTGATGAAGTTGCACTTGAAGAGATCTGATTCATATTCAGTTAGAGAGAAAAGTGGGCAGGGCCAGCATCGAGATGAGATTACTGAGTATGAATTATGATTAGAGCTCGATATAAAAAATGACAAAGTGAAAGAGATCTGATACATGTATATAAAACATTACCAATAGGGTCTTTTAGTAATTTTATTTAGTTCTAAAAGCAGGACACTATAAAGATAACCCAGTTCTGTGGTCCATATTATGTCACGTCACTGCCCGGCTGGGATACTCTCTCAGCTGTCGGCTGATATACATTTTTCTAATATATATATATAATATATATATATATATATTATATATATATATATATTATATATATATATATATATATAGGGGGGGAATCTGTACCTCAGTCGCCAGCTGAGAGGGACTCTCTCAGCTAGCGCAACATGACTGAATTTCAGCCACAATTTTGAGCGTTGCTACTATAGTCGCAGTTTTTTGTGAGGACTGTGATCAAGTCGCAGTATTTTTCTGAGGACTGCTACCATGATAACAGTGTTTTTTTGAGGATAGCGACCATAGTCGCAGTCTTTTTCTGAGGATTGCGATTATGGTCGCAGTCTTTTTCTTAGAACTGCTATCATATTGTCAGTCCTAATTACATTGAAAATATATGATTTTTTAAGACTGCGACCATATCGTAGTGGACTGCGACCATATTGAAACGCCAACTGAGAATCTCTCTTAACTGGCGGCTGAGGTACATTTTTCTCATATATATATATATATATATATATATATATATATATATATATATATTATATATATATATATATTATATATATATATATATATATATATATATATATTATATATATAATATTATATATATATATATATTATATATATATATAGGGCTTACTGTACCTCAGCCCGCGGGCTGAGAGGTTTTCTCAGCCTGCGGGCGTGGCAACATCACCGCCCCACATCTGTAAATAATTTTGGCGGGCAAAATCCTGTAAAATCCCGCCCAATTTAATGCCAGTCACCTCAACATTGTAAGTTCCAAAAATACCCTCCCTCACAACTTTTTACCGACCTTGGTAGCAGTCCTCAGAAAAAGACTGCGACCTTGGTAGCAGACCTTGGTAGCAGTCCTCAGAAAAGACTGCGACCTTGTAGCAGTCCTCAGAAAAAGACTACGACCATGGTAGCAGTCCTTAGAAAGACTGTGGTAGCAGACCTTGTAGCAGTCCTCAGAAAAAGACTGCGACCTTGGTAGCAGTCCTCAGAAAAAGACTGCGACCATGGTAGCAGTCCTCAGAAAAAGACTGCGACCGTGGTAGCATTCTCATAAAAACACTGCGACCATGATAGCAGTCCTCAGGAAAAGACTGCGACCTTGGTAGCAGTCTTCAGAAAAAGACTGCGACCTTGGTAGCAGTCCTTAGAAAAGACTGCGACCGTGGTAGCAGTTCTCATAAAAACACTGCGACCTTGGTAGCAGTCCTCAGAAAAAGACTGCGACCTTGGTAGCAGTCCTTAGAAAAGACTGCGACCGTGTGTAGCAGTTCTCATAAGTACTGCGACTATATTATAAAAATCATTAAATATCAAATCAGATAAAAAAATTAAAGAAGCAGCATTCACTGTCTTTTACCGAAAAAGTAGCTTTTCATAAGGGGTATTTGGTATTTAACTTCTTTCGATAAGCGGGCCGCAAGTTAGTGGGGTGCAAAATTGAGCCACGTCAGCGCAGGCTGAGAGAGTTCTCTCAGCCCGCGGGCTGATATACATTTTCTCATATATATATATATTATATATATATATATATATATATATATATATATATATATATATATATATATATATATATATATATATATATATGAAATTGTCTTTTCTATATTGGACAGGGTGAGAGGGATCAACCCAATTTCTTTTGAATATCTATATATATTCGCATCAAAAAATACAAAGTGTGCATTTCAAAATGTTGCAATGAAACTGTCTCTTCTATGAGCCTGTTTGGTTATCGTAATTGCCGTAATTTATAAGTCGTAATTAGTAAAGTCTTTATAATTGTAAATGAGTTACATGCATGTAAGTTTTACGGTGTTTGGTTGGTAATATAAAGTTATAAGTGTAAAAGTGTATTGTATTTTACGGTGTTTGGTTGTCGTAATGTGTACGTCGTAAGTAAAAAAGATACCACAAATTAATTATTTGGTGATTTAAAAAGTTTTAATATTGCAAATAAATATTAAAAATACTAAATATTAAAAAATTAATATTAACATAAAAAATAATACAAATTTGCATGACCACAAAATTAACTGTAACTGGGTTGTAAGTGAGTGGTAATAGGGTTGCAAGTGAGTGATAGTTGTTTGCGTAATCTTTTAACGAATTACAGTCCAAACAAACATCGTAGTTGTATTGGGTTGTAATCATTTACGAATTACGGAGTTTTACGCCTTTTACGGCGAAACAACAGCCCCTGTATTGGGAGCGGGTGAGAGTCCACCCATTTTCTTTCTGAATATCTATATATATTGCATCAAAAAATACAAATGTGTGCCTTTCAAAATGTTGTATTTTTGTGTTTGTGTCTTCATGTACTTCAAATTATTCTCAAAAAAACAT
Organism: Agave tequilana; assembly: GCA_038442645.1. Classification (NCBI taxonomy): domain Eukaryota; kingdom Viridiplantae; phylum Streptophyta; class Magnoliopsida; order Asparagales; family Asparagaceae; genus Agave; species Agave tequilana. Next base: position 185,216 of record JAVJIF010010844.1, read on the forward strand.
TTGTTTGCTATATCTGTGTCTATATTATCTTTTTAAAAAAAATGAATTAACTCTCGTGATGCTGCTTGTCTATAGAAATCTGTAAAGTATTTACGAGCAGCACAAAGAAGAAGAATATCTAAATGCAATAGCCATGAACCATTCAAGTGTAACTATCCATAAATAATGATCCAAATGGTGTGTAGCCACTAAGGACAGGTTCACAGGACAATGATACAAAAAACCTACCAGCTCAACCTTGCTTTAATCAGGCAAAGTGAGTACTAAATACATGCACAATACTGATTATCAATAATTAGTAATTAATCGGATAATTTAATTAATCTTTAGACAGATATACAAAATGCTCCTATTCCTCAACAAATCACTCCACAAACACTCATTATTCCCTTGTACCCTTCTCACTCATGATTGCCCCTTGGCACCGTGCGGGCACCAAAATCATGCGATCACGGGCTCCATACTTTTGAGTTGTGATCTGTAACTCAAAACAAAGGGCCCTTGAACTGAAAAGGCTAGCAGCAGCAAAGAGAGAACCAATCACAATAATGCTACCACTCACTCTCTGTCCATCTTCAACTCGAATCACCCCCAAGCGTCTCACGGAGACAAGCCACAGGACAAGATTTGAGAGTATTTTTTTAATTTAGGCCGTCGATTTGGTGCACGTGTCGTCGGATAGAGACGGACAGTTGGGCCTCGGGCACGGGCGCCATCCGTGATTCTTGACGGATGTCGGAAGATCGTCGTCAATGTGGTCGGATTTGGATGAGTCCAGCTACCATCCAATTGTCTCATTATTTGTTCTCATTAGCATGCATATAACTTGATCAAAGTAGCTGCAGGCGCATAAGATAAAATCATGAAACACAAGAGTTTGAAGAAGGATGTTATTATATAGAGTGGTGAATGTGAGCACGCGAACTGCAGGTACGTTTTGGGCGGCAAGAACAACGAAGCCTGCAGGGCTGTTAGAATCTCTCTCGGGCAATGTTTTCTTTTATCCGGTTCCGTTATTTTATTTTATTTAGCTAGAAACATTCCTTTTTTTATTAGTCCCTTGATTGCCGCGTACCCAGCTCACTCTTTAGAATCTCGTTCTAAAAGTGTAGACTGCTGTTGAGTGACTGTAATTTGGACGGTTAGCAAACTTTCTCCTCTTTGGGTTCGAGTTGGCTTCTTCACACGAAGGATCTGTTGGAATTGAAGAATATAAAGGTGAATCTTCGAGTTGAATTATGGCAAGATCCGTTGATGGAATCAACCGGATGATGGTTGGAGTGTGTTCTCCTTCCATTTGTGGATGAACGGGTATATTCACATGTTCAATTCCGACTTCGAATGAATGAGATATTCAAGTCCAAAGATTGCCTAATTCAAAGTCAAAACGGGACTAAAGGTAGCTTAAAGGCATTAGTCCCACATTGGCCGTGGGATGGAAGTTTGTGGTGTATATATATGAGAAAATTGAGAACAAAGAGCGTGCCCTTTAGGTACTTGGAGTTTTCGCGCGCGAAAAGGGGACGTAATTGTCTTAAGGAGATTCGCTGTAAGCGTACCTCACTTCAAATACTGTATAAGTGGACTAAGTCCTTTATACAGGGATATACTTTACAGTATATCGAGACTGACTATTTAATCTAATGTTACTGTATAGTGGATTAAGTCCTTTATAGGGGATATACTTTATAGTATATCGAGACTGACTTGGATTCAGTCTAATTGGTGCTTAAACCAAGGAAGGAAATTGAAAGGTGGTTCTTGAATTAAGGAACGTTCTATTGAACGGAAAACCTCCCACCTGATATTTGCCGACCTGGCCAATTAGATTGTTGATATCTCAGTGATCTTGATAAGTTGTCAGATTGATTCTTGTTAAGCAGAATACCCAACAATCTTAAGACATTTATAGTTTCTTACTTCTGTTCTGCTTGAACTTACAGAAGATGTCTGAGACTAATCAAGATAGCTCAAGTTTGCACCAAACATGCTACAAGCATTGATGCCTACTCCACTTCCTAACCCGAAGCCGGAGAAGCCAGGAAAATTTGATGGCACAGAATTCAAGAGGTGGCAACAGAAGATGCCTTCTACTTGACCACTCTTCATCTGGCCAGATTCCTGGAAGAAGATCCACCAGAGCCTGCAACTGATGCATGGACTCAATGTGACTTCCTTTGCCGAAATTATGTTTTAAATGGACTGGATGACTCTATTACAATGTCTACAGTCCTATCACAACGGCAAAGAAGTTATGGATCAGTCTTGACAAGAAGTACAAGACTGAGGATGCTGGTACCAAGAAGTTCGTCGTTGGACGATTTCTGGAGTACAAAATGGTGGACAGCAGGACTGTAATCAGTCAGGTGCAAGAGTTCTAACTTATCTTGCATGAGATAGAAGCCGAAGTATGATCCTACCTGAAAATTTTCAGGTTGCTACTATCGTGGAGAAACTCCCCCTGCGTGGAAAGATTTCAAGAACTACCTTAAGCACAAGCGAAAGGAGTTGAAGTTGGAGGATCTCATTGTGAGGCTTCGTATTAGGAGGACAACAGAAAGTCCGAGAAAGGGCAGTAAGAACTCCTACGAAGCAAAGCCAATGTGATCGAAGACTCAAAGGGAAAGCGTCTACTTCCAAAGGCTTAAAAGCGGAAGAGACTTCCCAGGGTACAAAGGCAAGGTCCAAGAAGCAAGAACATGCGCTTCAAGGAACTTGCTACATCTGAACAAAGAGGGGGCATAGGCGAATGAATGTCGCAGCCGTCTCAAACAAAACAGAATCTTGTTGATTGTCTTTTTAAGACAATGTTGCAGTGGTAGACAAAAAGTCTGTGTATCTGTACCCGAAGCTTATAAATAAGAAATTCTTCTGTTTATTTGCTTGAGTCTCCTATTTTGTGGCATGCTAGATTAGGCATGTAAATTACAAGTCTTTGAAAAACTTGTCTAATCTGTGATATATTCCTAAACTCAACTTGGAAGAAATTCGCAAGTGTGAGGTTTGTGTTGAGGCCAAGTTGGCTAAAAATTCATTTCACTCAATAGATCGAAATACAAACCTTTAGGGTTAATTCATAGCGATCTATGTGACTTGAAGTTTATGCCAACTAGAGGCGGTAAAAAGTATTTCATTACTTTTATCGATGACTGTACAAAGATACTGTTATGTGTATCTTTTGAACAGTAAGGATGAGCAATAAATATGTTTACAACATATAAGCCGAAGTTGAGAATCACTCAACAAGAAAATCAAGATTCTAAAATCCGATAGAGGCGGAGAATATGAAATCAAATGATTTTAGTGAGTTATGTGCTAGTTTTGGATAATACATCAAACTACAGCACCATACACTCCTCCGCAGAATGGAATTGCTGAACGGAAGAAACAGAACTTTGAAGGAGATGGTTATTTCCATGCTCGTAAGTTCTGGAGCTCCGCAGAACTTGTGGGGGGAAGCTCTATTAACTGTAAATCATATTCTAAATAAGTACCCCACAGAAACTTGGTCTAATACCATTCGAGTTATGGCATGGAAGGACAACCTTCCTACCATTACCTCAATGTGGGGGTGGCCTTGCAAAGGTGCTGGCACCATTACCCAAAAAGACTAAGTTGGGAGCAAAACTATGGACTGCATATTCATAGGCTATGCCTTGAATAGCAGTGCCTACAGATTTCTGGTTCATAAATCAGAAATACCTGATATTCATGTAACATGATTATCGAATCTCGAGATGCTGTGTTCTTTGAAGACATCTTTCCGTACAAACGGAAAGCAGATAGACTTCTGGGAAAAGAACACACGAGATGGCGTTCAGGGACGAAAGCCCCGAGGAACGAAATGTAAATGCGGAAATTGAACCAAGAAGAAGTCAGAGATCTAGAATCTCAAATCTTTTGGTCCAATTTCATAGCATACGCTATTGAGAGCGAGCCTCAAACATTTAAAGAGGCTATGTCAAACCCAGAAGCACAAATGTGGAAAGAAGTTATAAATAGCGAAATAGAATCCTACTAAGTAATCATACTTGGGAATTGTAAACTTGCCTCCTGGAAGTAAACCAATTGGGTGTAAGTGGATTTTCAAACGAAAATTAAAACCCGATGGATCTATCGATAAGTACAAGGCTATATTAGTAGCCAAGGGTTATCGACAAATAGAAGGACTTGACTACTTCGATACTTATTCACCAGTAACAAGAATAACGTCCATACGGATGTTGATTGCGATTGCAGTATTGCACAACTTAGATATCCATCAAATGGATGTCAAGACTGCATTCTTAAATGGTGAATTAAGTGAAGAGATATATATGGAGCAACCTGAAGGATTTAAAGTCAAGGGCCAAGAACACAAGGTGTGTAAATTGGTAAATCCTTATACGGTTTAAAACAGCTCCAAACAATGGCATGAGAAATTTGATAGTGTCATGATCAAGATGGATTCACTATCAATGAATGCGATAAGTGTGTTTACACGAAAACAGTTGGAGATGCATGTATCATTGTCTGTCTTTATGTAGACGACATGTTGATACTTGGGACTAATATTGAGATTATTAAGTCCACTAAAAGAATGTTATCCAACAGTTTTTGATATGAAGGATCTGGGGGTTGCTGATGTAATTTTGGCATTAAAATTACTAGAACACCAGATGGAATCAGTCTATCTCAATCTCACTACGTGATAAGATGATAGAAGATTCAAGGATCATGGGATAAAAGAGAATACAAATCCTTTTCTCCCCACACGTCCACCTTCATAAAATACAGGAACTGGAATACGCCAGTTGGAGTATTCTCAGATTATCGAAGTCTAATGTATTTAATAATTGCACTAGACCCGATATTGCTTACGCTGTAGCAATTTAAGTAGATATACTAGCAATCCTAGTGATCTACATTGGACCGCTCTACTACGAGTATTGGGTTACTATCACATACCAAGGAATATGCCTTGAGATATGGAAAGTATCCTCCTGTACTGGAAGGATACAGTATGCTAATTGGATTGCAGATTCTGAGGATCAAAATCAACTAGCGGATACGTAATTTACTCTAGCAGGAGCAGCGGTATCTTGGAAATCTCTAAGCAAACATGTATGTGCCCGTTCCACTATGGAATCGAATTCATAGCCTTAAATAAGGCTGGAGAAGAAGGAATGGCTTCGACAATTCTTAGAAGATATACCGTTATGGCAAAATCCAGTGCCCGCTATATGTATACACTGCGACAATCAAGCAGCTATATCTAGGGCACAAATGTGATATACAACGTAAGTCTAGACATATTCGTCGTAGACATAATACCGTGAAGCAGTTGCTCTCAATGGAATTATCTCTATTGCTTTGTATCGTCAAAGGATAATTTAGCGGATCCGCTTACTAAAGGTTTAAGTGGAGAGCGTATAAACTGCGCATCGATGGGATGGGTCTAAAAGCCTAACCTACCGAGTCAGCTTAATGAAAACCTCACTTAGCGACTGAGATCCCACGGACTAAGTTCAAGAGGAAAACTATTATGATTGACTCAGCAAGTAAGCACTTGGGAGCTTGACTCCAATCCATTTCTAAGGTGCACATAAGTGCTTTTTCTACAATGATTAAGGATAAGCTTAACGCTTTTAATGATGCCTATATCTTGTTACTATGACAAGTGGAGTAGAGTAGACTACTCTTCATAGGTCCATCACCTATGTGAGTATAGAGTTGGGTCGGCTCTTGGGAATCTCTATGGAAGCTGTTATTCCCTAAAGATACTCTCTGAAACCAAGAATGTCCAGGGCCAAAACGGACACAACAGAGAACAAAGTTGATTTGGAAAGTCACTGTGTGAAGCTTGTTGACTTGGCTTACACTAACGGCTAACAGTTCAAGACCTAGTTCACTGATTACCAGTAAGTCCGATAAGCTTTCGCTATGGAAGGTTCAAGACCTAATTCACCTATCCTTATGCAGTTTTTTTCTCAAGTACTTTCACATAGAGTCAGTCTCTTTGTGTGTCATTCCTTGAATCTCTCATTCATTGGGGGGATTGTTGGAATTGAAGAATATAAAGGTGAATCTTCGAGTTGAATTATGGTAAGATCCGTTGATGGAATCAACCGGATGATGGTTGGAGTGTGTTCTCCTTCCTTTTGTGATGAACGTGGTATATTCACATGTTCAATTCCGACTTCGAATGAATGAGATATTCAAGTCCAAAGATTGCCTAATTCAAAGCAAAACGGGACTAAAGGTAGCTTAAGCATTTAGTCCCACATTGGCCGTGGGATGGAAGTTTGTGGTGTATATATAGAGAAATTGAGAACAAAGGGCGTGCCCTTTGGGTACTTGGAGTTTTCCCGCGCGCGAAAGGGTGGACGTAATTGTCTTAAGAGATTCGCTGTAAGCGTACCTCACTTCAAATACTGTTAAAGTGGACTAAGTCCTTTATACAGGGGATATACTTTACAGTATATCGAGATTGACTTAGATTTAATCTAAGTGTTACTGTATAAGTGGATTAAGTCCTTATACAGGGATATACTTTACAGTATATCGAGACTGACTTGGATTCAGTCTAATTGGTGCTTAACCAAGGAAGGAAATTGAAAGGTGGTTCTTGAATTAAGGAACGTTCTATTGAACGAAAACCTCCCACCTGATATTTGCCGACATCTCAGTGATCTTGATAAGTTGTCAGATTGATTCTTGTTAAGCAGAATACCCAACAGGATCATATTGGTGTTTCGTACTGTGGGTCGTCTATCACAGCTAATGGATGATTCAGAGCAGGAGAGAGAAAAGAAAACACGTTTTATTATGAGATCTATAAAATGCATTTTTATTTTATTTTTCTCTCCCCTTCCGAATTTCTCATCAATTATGATGAACGGTTCACAATGTAAAAGATCATCACCTGATCTTTTTGCCCAAGGAGCCAACCCGAGCCACGAAGTCAAAGAAGAGAAAGAGTTTGCTCACCATGTATATTTTATTTGTTCCTTGTGTGGAGAAGATAACAGGTATGATTTTGTCTCACTATAAACAATCTTGTTTTCATACTCAAATGCTTCGACTTTGTTGCAAGCTCAAATGACGATAAAAGTT